>CALSCE010009318.1:0-11079 GCA_943593645.1 Bovichtus variegatus | reverse complement strand
CATCTACAACTGCAGCATCTACAACTGCAGCACCTACAACAGCAACAACCACCACTGCTGCTCCTATGACAGTAGCACCTACAACAGCAGCACCCACTACTTTCTTAGCAACGACTGCTTTAACCACTACTTCCGCCCCTACTACTACATTACCTACAACTGCTGCATCTACAACTGCAGCACCTACAACAGCAACACATACCACTGCTGCTCCTACGACAGTAGCACCTACAACTACTTCACCAACTACTGCTGCACCTACGACTGCAGCACATACAACAGCCGCAACCACAACAGCTGCACCCTCGACAACAGCACATACGAATACATCACCTACGACTACATCACCTACGACAACAGCACCCACTACTTCCGCACCAACGACTGCTGCATCCACTACTTCCGCACCAACGACTGCTGCATCCACTACTTCCGCCCTTACTACATTACCTTCAACTTTTGCATCTACAACAGTAGTTCCCACTACTGCATCTCCTGCGACTACATCAACTACGACAGCAGCATCTACAACTGCTGCATCCTCTACAGTCGCTCCTACTATGACAGTACCCACAACTGCCACTCCTTCGACTGCAACACCTACAACAGCAGCAACTACAACTGCTGCACCTACAACTTTAACACCCACAAAAGCTGCACTCTCGACAACAACACCTAAGACTACATCACCCACTATCACAGCTCCTACAACTTCATCACCTACAACTGCATCAACTATGACAGCAGTAGCTACAACTCCTGCACCTACAACTGCAGCACCTTCAACATTAACACCCACCACTGCTGCTCCTACGACAGTAGCACCTACAACTACTTCCACAACAACTGCTGCTCCTACGACTGCTGCACCTACAACAGCCGCAACCTCGACAACAGCACCTACGACTACATCACCTACGACAGCAGCATCTACAACTGCATCACCCACTACCGCAGCTCCTACAACATCAGCACCAACAACTGTATCACCTACGACAGCAGCAGCTACAACTCTTGCATCTACAACTGCCAGAACCACAACAGCTGCACTCTCTACAGCAGCAATTACAACTGCTGCATCTATAACTGCAGCACCTACAACATCAACATCCACCACTGCTGCTCCTACGACAGTAGCACGTACAACTACTTCACCAACTACTGCTGCACATACAACTGCAGCACCTACAACAGCCGCAACTACAACTGCTGCACCCGCTACAGTCACTCCTACTACGACAGAACCCACAACTGCCAGTCCTACGACTGCAACAGCAACTTCCACCACTGCTGCGCCTACGACAGTAGCACCTACAACAGCAACTTCCACCACTGCTGCTCCTGCGACAGTAGCACCTACAACAGCAGCACCCACTACTTCCGCCCCTATTACTACATTACCTACAACTGCTGCATTTACAACAGCAGGACCCACAACTGCAACTCCTACGGCTGCAACACCTACAACAGCAGCAACTACAACTGCTGCATCTACAACTGCAGCACCTACAACAACTGCAACTGCTGCACCCACTACAGTCACTCCTACTACGACAGTACCCACAACTGCCACTCCCACGACTGCAACACCTACAACAGCAGCAACTTCAACTGCTGCTGCTCCAATGACAGTAGCACCTACAACTACTTCACCAACTACTGCTGCACCTCCGACTGCATCACCTACAACAGCCGCAACTACAACTGCTGCAGCAACTACAGTCGCTCCTACAACTGCATCACCAGCCACAACTACAACTGCTGCATCTACAATAACTCCATCAACAACTACTGCCACACCAAGTTATACGACTCCGACAACTGCGGCAACAATGACACCTGCTCCAACAGCAACTCCGTTACCAATTACATCTGCTGCAACAACTACTGTGTCAACAATGACAACCACCACTTTGGCCCCTGAACCTACTTATATTCTCTCAGTAGGATTGACAGTACCAGCTTTTTCATCAGCCCTCACTAACTCCAGCAGCAATGAATACAAAACACTTGAAGGAACACTTATAAATGTGGTGAGTTGCATTTTCAAATTATTTATTTGTAATTGACTGCGTTAATGATGTGAATAAAGTATTATTTATACAAGTTAATCAAGGTCTTTTAATGTTGATTTCTTCTTGCAGTGTCAGGACATATACAGAAAAAAATATCCACAAACGCTTTCCCACTGCGTTTTGAAAAAATTCAGGTAAAAAAAAAAACTTTATAAGAGTGTTTCTGTGATTTTACTTTATATGCAGGATTGGGTTCTTAAAACTGATATCTCCTAATGTTGATAGTGTCATGTGTAAATCACACAACACGAGGCAACTGAATCATCTCATATTATAATTTTGCACTTGTCCTATTCGGTTTTATTGTACAGTGCCTTAAATCCACCACGAGTACCCGGAACTCAAGCAACAATGGCGGTTGTGTTCCATGCGACTACTCCCATTGCAGATCTCCCACAGAATAGTGTCATTATTCAAAACTTTGTAGAAGCTGTGAATGATTCTAACAATAGCCTCAACGTGAGCATAAATCCCACCTCAATCAAAGTATTAGGTAAGTAAACACAACACAAAGGTTCTCTCTTATTAGTTTGTAAAACATTTGGAATAACATGTGCTGCTCATGCAGTTTTTTTTTTAAATAAGTCAGATTATAACTGAAATATTTTTTTACATTAGCCACTTCATAAAGTGAAAACCTACTTTTATAAGGGTTCTTGTTGGTTTGTGGAATTTGAACAAAAGACAGTTTGAAAGAAATCCTTTTGGTTTGGGCACAAATACTTATTTACATTTTTTTAACGTTTTTTACAGCAAGTCCAGTTGCAGCTATAACTACAACTGCCACACCTACGACTGTTACATCTACATCTACTACTACTACTACTACTACTACTACTACTACTACTGCTGCTGCACCTACAACTGTAGTACTCATAAAAAGAGTGACTTTCAGGTCTCTTCTCAGCACATTTACAAGTGACTTGCTGAATCCATCATCTACAGCTTTTAAAAATCGAGCTGCAATGATAGAAGAACAGGTAAGTTTAATTCTTAGAATGAAATCTCCTAGTAAACTATCTGAATATTTTTATTGGAGAGCTTAAGCAGACAATTGATGACAGAGGGGAATATATTAAAACAAATAAAATGAGACAAAAGTCACAGTGAAACGTTTTTGAAAACAACCCGTTTCCTGTTTCTGCAGCTTACACCCATTTTCCAAAGCACATTCCCTTCCTCCTTCAAGTTCATGGAAGTAATTTCATTCAGGTAATTTGTTAAGACTTATGTTAAAATGTAGGAATCGTTATCTAAATCTGATATTTCAAACAATATGTTTTGTTTCTCCTTCTGCAGGAACGGATCAGTCATCAACACAATGGATGTTAGCTTTGTAAGCACATCTGTTCCTAATAACACTCAGATTGCAAGTGTTTTAATGAATGCAGCTTCAAGCGTCATCGGCTTTGACATTGAAGGCATCTCCATCTACGTGAATGGCATGTGTAAGCAATACTGAGTGCCACTTGTTTAACATCACAGTCAAAAGGTGGACAACTGCTTGTTAAACTAATATTTTGTTTCCTTTTCCTCATTTACAGTTTCAAGTGGAGTAAGCCACAAGATCAGTCTCATCACCGCATCCTTCTTGCTCCTGGTCTCATGGCTACTGTCACGCCAGCAATAGCATCAATGCTGATTTCTATTTCAATTGCAATCAGAAAAAGACGGCCATCACTGGTATGAAAAATGATTTTGTTGTCTTAAGTCTTGTACAGCTTCGGGTGAACTTAGTAGCAAATTCCACTTTAAGCTCCCATTGAATCAGCACTAGCTAAACAATCTAACATTAAGCCTTGGTATGTCATGAAATAATTGCACAATAATGTATAAATTAATCTGGTTTCAGGGAGCACTTTTCTATGCCATTATTTAACTCAGTGAACAGTTACTAATGCTGTCTTGTTTAGTCTTGTTTGCAAAGAAAAAAACACCACACTGGTCAGTAAGACTGTAAAATCACTCTCACCATTGTATGAATGCAGTTGAGAGCATGAAATCATATCGTAAAGGTAACAGGTGTATTAAATGAAATGAAGGAACACGTGCAACTCATAGTGGGCTGCACATCCCAATCCTAAACCAATGCATAGAGTTTTATTATAAAATGTTATATATTTCAAACATAAGCACTGTCAATTTTTACATTTATGCAAAGTGTATTTATGTAATTATGCATAGCTGTATTCTGTGAGACTTCCTGTACTTTGTACAATTCTCTGTCCTAAACTAACTTTACAATCACCAAAATAAAAAATATTTGAAGAATTTAAATAATTTCTCTTGCAAATGTGGTTTGTAAATATAAAGTATTTGGTCATGTTTTATGTATGAAGCTTTAATTAAAGCACCGCTGATGTTTGTCTACCCCTGCCGTATGATTTACCTATAATTAAATTTCACAATGGTGTCATACCATCAGCCGGTCTCTGCCTTTGTTGTGAGAATCAATTAAATTAGGTTTGTTCAGAAAAAGAGAACTAGGAGTGGTGCATAGTTTATTTGGGTTATGAGATTCTTGTTTATTCAAACACTGCAAAACAGTCTGAGTTATATATTGCCTTGAAATCATCCTAAACTCAGGGTAACCACCAATATCAACCATTGTCACAGTTAATTTTACCGAATGCCTCTCACAAAAAAGCATTTTAAAAGACAGTTATGTTATAAAAGGGTAGGCTACAACAGTAAGAGTAATGATTACCATATATCTTCTTAAAAACTTGCCACTTACTCAGTTATTTAAAGTTTCTTTTAAGTGTAAAAAGAAGTCACTTCTCTTATATAAGAAGCAAGCTTAAACAGACTATCGAATTAAAGAATAGTGCATTGGTCAATAAAGTCAAAATAAAAGGTGCAGATGACCAAATAAAATCAAATTGTGAACATTGTGACACAAATGTTTGTAAGCTATTGCTTGGATTCTACTTTAGCTGAAGATTGTGATTCCACCAGACGCAATGTTCAGAAGTGTGCCAATACCAGTGCTCTCTGCTCTGCTCTCCTAAAAATACACGCCTGAGCTAGTTTGGACAGAGCTACGGGACATTGCACAGAGAAGATCAAGCTGGGCAAGAAGAGGAACAGTTGATGAAAATAAACACAGCTTGCAGACTCCTGATCATAGCATATCACTACAGCCACAAATATTTGATCCATGTCCTCATAACTGGACTTTTAACAATATTCACTTTGTCTGTAGGCCTACTTACTTACTGATAAAAGCAAATATTAAGAAAAAATGACCATATTCACAAATATCTGCGGGTCAGCCCGGGAAAAACACTCCACTTCTGAAATGCTCCCGGTGTGGTATGACGCTGTTTGGAGGACTAACCCATGTTGCAGCTAGGACGCAACGCAACTGCCCCAGGTGGAATTGAAGTGTAAGTCCTAGCAGTACACATTTGTCTTTATTATGAATAGTTAAAGGGAATAATATCTAACTCTTTCTACAAAAACTTTTAGTTAGAGAACAAAGAGGGCTAGAATTATGGTGTACCACATCCTTAGTCCTTACAATCTTGAATAGTAACCATATACTAAACTGTGACTGTTCCATCCAAAAATTCAAATTCAGCCTTGAAAAATTCAAAATAATTTTTCCACTACTGCTGGGAAATAAAGGAATGACTATCCTACTACTAACAGAAGGGCAAGAATAATATACATTTGACAAAACTACTGAAATTCTGAGAGAAGGTCAAAAATAACACTGCTATCTTATAATCTTACTGTACTTTACATTAGCCATCTATGTGTTTACTGACCAACTGGGGGCTGTACGCATTGATAGAATTTTTTTCAATGGACAAAATCCAGGCAGAAGTGGGAGGAACGAGAAAACAACCGACACCTTCGTCTCATCTCTAGAAGAGGAGTGGTCAGCACTCAGCAGCTACAGGAGACACACCCCCAATCAATAGCTGCAGCAAGTCGAATTCAGCCAACATAGACCCCAGCGCCGGCTGTCCCAGCAGGCTGGTGGAGTGCTGGGTCTAGCCTGTTTAACGGCTGCTATGATCCGACGTGAAGTCGGGGGAGAAATCCACTGGGATCAGACTCTCGGGGCCGATGTTTACTCTGGCTGACTTTGAGCTAAGTGCTAAATGCTAACTGGGGTTCCGTCTGCTGGAGCTCCAGCTCTCTTTCCTCCGCGAAGTGGTCTCCCAGCTTCGGGGAGGATGAGGCTAGGATTTGAGTAATTTTTCTCGTTTCCTCCCGTTTGGATTTAATCCAATAAACAAACTATCAAAACATATACGGACCATGGATGTTTTATTGACAAGCCCTTGGGGCAGCTCTTCTACTTCGATCTCTGGACTGCTGGCAAACTAGCGCTCATCATTGCCTCTCGAGATACAAGTAGTATTATAAGGCAGGACGGACTGGTTAGCATGCTAATTTAATGAGATCTCTTCAACACAATACATAGACGTCTTTGACATAGCGTCAATACTGTAAACTCTTCACATGCTGTTGATACTGCAAGTTCCCTTTTTGAATGTTTTAGACAATCATTTTGATCATAACTTATACATAGTACCTTTAAAGGCTGGATTTAGGATTTCTTTGGGCAAGATATTTGTTTCTTTATTTGTTTGAACCATGGCAATCATCAAGGCAATCAACCTCACATCATTCCCTGGCTAAATAAACGGAACACTAGAATTAAAAAAATTGTCATAAGAGAGAAGAGATGCGGTAAATGTGGGAGAATACACAAAATGGACAAATGCACCTTAAAGAGGCCATGCAACATCTGTAAGGAGCTTCAGCTGATGTTAATGCTGACAAATCACTCACTCTTCCTCAGAGCTACTTTATTTAGACCATTGGTTCTCAACCTTTTTTGGCTCAGCGCCCCCCTATCCCTTATCCAGGTCCCTTACCGCCCCCCATCAAATAAAATGTAGGCTAATTGTTTCCCCTGAATTTTAATATTGATTATTATTTGGTTTCTTTGTATTAGACTGCTATATTATGTTATTATAAAAACTTAAATTCTCTGAGATTGAAGTTACATAAAAACATTTATAAATAATCATAAATATTATTAAAATAATTTTGCTTTTGCAACGTTTTAGCCTTTTGCCACTTGAATTGAATAGTGTTATAGTGTGTGTGTGTCTGGATGCCGGACGCCAAGTGCTTTCCCGGGAAGCCCGCCAGTGGAACACCCCTCTTGTAAATCTACAACCGCGTCAATAACGCGACGTTCATGGTGTATCCTTGGAAAAACATTGATGCTTTCGAGCAGTGGCGGCTGAGGGGGGTGTTTTGCAAAATAAAAATAAAAGTCTAAAAACACACAAAGTTGCCTGAACACTGGTCAGAATCAATTCAGAATTTGGTTTATTGCCAAGTAAATTTACACATACAAGGACTTTGCCTCTCTCTTTTTTTCAAATCTTTAATTTGATTTAACAACATAGCATAGCCTATAAAACAAACGCCCCCCAAAAGCACATAAACACCCCCTTTTCAAAAATATTGCTACCAGCGCCCAGTTAAGAACCCCTGATTTAGACAAACCCAACCTCTTCCATGCTGAATGTTGTCAATGTATGTCTCCAGAATGGAAAAACAGACTTTCACAACTCATGCAGTCCTTAATGTTGATGTAGATAGATCTATTCTGCTCCCTCATGCTGTCCAGTGTTTGGGCTTCACAAAAACCATCTCACTGTGCACAGTGAGACAGGATATAGTGCAATTGAATGGAGCGTCTGTGTCCTTTCCTTTTCCTGAATCAACCAGCCAACTAAAAGGCATGCTATCAATGGAGCATTCACTGCAGAGAATGTTTGACTGCACACATACCCCATAAAGGAGCTACAGGAGCAGTATCCCAATCTCAGTATGCCCTCTTGTCCTCATTAGCTCGGACTATGCCCATCTCACCACAGCCGACAAACCTCTACTGCACTTCATATGGAGAGGGATGCAGCTAGACCAGGAGCCCAGTGTTATAAACGGCAAGTCTTTCCATTTTGAACAACCTGTAGCCCAAGCTGTGCCACCTATGCATGTCCACAAACATCTCCAAGATTACTTTGATGGATATGAGGAGTTCTTTCAATCCATTCAACATTGTTTTTATTTTGATAATGACCTCCAAAGTTTCCCTAAACTCATGAAGCAGAGTTTTTCATTGATAAATTGAGATATCTGATTACAGATGGTGGGTTTGACATCCGACAATGGGCTAGTTATGATCCAGCTGTAATACACCATCTCCAAACAGATGCAAAGTCTAAAACCAGCGAATTGTGTCTCTCAAAAAATGGAGACCCCAAACAGCCAAAGACACTTGGCCTCTAATGGAATGGCAGATACGTGCTGGGTTACAAGAACAGATCCATCCTCTATCATCAGCCTACCGTGAGGAATATATACAAGCTGCTGGCAAGCCACACATTCTCTGGGCTATATGACCCCTTTCACAACTCGTGCAAAGATCCTGGTACAGGATCTATGGGAGCAGAAAAGAGGATGGGATAACGTCATAGATGACCGGACATGGGGTTGTGATGAGCCGCCTGGAAAATCATTTCCCGACGGCTGCTCGGCACCAACAACTGGGTGTTTTCCTCCCCTGTTTGCGTATCGGGAGTGAGTGGTGCGTTCGGTTGCAGTGGGGAACCATCAATACTTACGACCTGGTCGAAAGCATGACGGAGGGTTTCATCCCGGGACTGTTCGAGGGGGAAGTCCTCCCCTGGACGCACAGGTTTGGACGGGGACGCTTCGTCCCGAGCCTCCCCGCCCTCCCCCTCGAAGGGCCCCACCTCCTCCGAGTCCCCACTCAACACCTCACACAACTCACGTGTCCCTACTGCACGGGAACGCACCCCCATAGCTTTCCCCACTAGCCTATGGAACCCTGGCCAATTCGTTACCAGAATTAGGGGGTGCGTAAGGCGAGTACTAACTCCAGCCTTAACCATATGTTTTTTTCCCTTGAATGAAATGGTAAGAGTCACCACCGGATACTCGTGAATATCACCATGAACACACCTCACCCTCACCCACGACGCTTCCACCAATGCCCCGGGCCGAACCAAGAGCTGGTGGATCATGGTTTGGGTAAAACCAGTGTCCAGCAGAGCCTGGCGTATACCCCCCTGTATACATACTGGTACGCGGTATGTCCTCCCGGGGGAGGAGTCTGGCGGGGAAGGGAGATCTATCTATCTATACATTAAAGATTGCATAATTACTGCAGAGGAGGAGCTCACATGCCTCAAAACCAGGATTGTGCACTCCCTGTTGCCTCAGCCCACCTTAAAGTTGCCACAGAGAGCTGCCTGTGCAGCAGGATTAAAGGGTAAGTATGCACTGGAAATGGAGAAGGCTCAATGGCAAACTAGATTGGAAAATTTAGAATTGGAAATGAGCCTGGCTGAATCTAATGAAAAAATTAAAATCCTTGAAATCTTTGAGTCTGGTTCACAAAACCCACCACTGTTTCAACCACAATCACAATATGATGGTATGAATGATTATCTAAAAAGTTACCAAGGAAAATCTGATGTGTCAACGGATCCAGAGCCATCTCCAATTAAATGCGCTGAGCTTGGAGCTATTCTCAAAACATCACTCCAAAGGCTTTTATAACAACAACCAAGACCAGCAGAAGACACTGATAATACAACCCAAAGCCGTCAACAAACAGCTACAGGAACTGGAATTACAGTGACAAATAATAACGACAATTTATTGGCTCTAATACCTGTCAATCATCACAAACAGAACATTACTCCCTGCCAGCGAAATCCCAGTTTTTGATGGCAATTCTCTAAATTATCAGATATTTATCAGGGCATTTCAACACAGCATTTAGGAGAAAACGGGAACAATATACCTCTGGACCCTGCAGAGAGCCGTCTTCATATAGATGCTAATATTGAATAGAGAGTTGTAAGATGCTCACCATATGCAGCAGTCTCATCTGCCAAGTTATTCCCTTTGGCTATTAGAATGTCTCTTTTTTGGTGTACTGGGCACGTAATGATAGCAACCGCCACCAAGTGCTTCCAATAGTGCAGAGACAGCCTCCCTGTGTCTTACTCGAGTGCCATCTGCTCTAAGAAAACCTCTCTTTCCAAATGGCTAAGCTAGTAGTCTGTCCCCATGTGTTTGCAAAAGTACAGATGTCATACAACCTTCTCCTTTGTCGACTGCCTGAGTGAAAGGTTTGGCCGGATGAGGGAGGCCAAAGGTTGGAGACTGTTGCAGGGCCAGTTTGAGATCAACAAAAGCCTGATCGGCCTCAGGTGTCCAGTCGACAGGGCCATGGGAGGACAAATTCTTTCTGTGGATCAGAGGACCTAACGGGGCTTCAAGAATGGCATACTTTATAATGAATGTCCTGCAATATGAACATGTTCCCATGAAGGACAACAGTTTTTTAGTCTGAGGTTTTTCCAGATCAACAATAGCTGGAATGCGCTTCTGAGACAAAGATGTACCCTGTCCTGAGATGTCATGGCGCAAAAAGGTGACTTCACAAACTAACTTAGAAAGGCTGGCTTTATGACCATCTGCAGCAATGTTTAAGCAACGTTGTCAAAGTGTCAGGTTCACATTGTTCTTGTGTTTGCGAGGCTATGAGCAAGTCATCTACATACTGCACCAATACTGTGCCTACAGTCAGAACCAGAGGTTCTAGGCTAGTCTGAAGTGCCTGGTTGTAGAGAGAATGAGATTCACAATAACCTTGACAAAGTCTGGTGAATGTCTAAGAAGTACTGGTTTGCCGTAAAAATTAAAAGCAAACCAAAATTGGTCAGGGTGAACTGGGACACTAAAAAAAAAAAGCCATGTCTAATCTTACTTCCTGTCTTTGTGTTTTCCCTCCACTGATTGTTTGCCCTTCCCTGATTTGATCCTCCTGTGTCTAATCATCCTGCCACCCTTGTGTCTTTGCCTGCCCTCTCCAGCTGTGTCCGAGATAGATAGATAGATAGATAGATAGATAGATAGATAGATAGATAGA
>CALSCE010009315.1:119618-137045 GCA_943593645.1 Bovichtus variegatus | reverse complement strand
ACACACACACACACACACACACACACACACACACACACACACACACATGTCTGACTTACTCTTGCTTCTCATGTACATGGCCAGACAGGTGAAACACACACCAGAAAACACATCACCTGAGCCACCTCAGGTACTCACTACCTTCCACTCTGTTACCTTACCTTCACACAGTGTAACCTTTCTCAATAATTACCTCAGCTTACACAGACACATTGAGAGCTCAGGTGACGATCACTCGTGCAGTGGTGCCCATATAACATCCCATAGTAGTCATCTGTGAATTCAAGCCTCTCATGGTCACGTTTCTAAAAGGGAAGCAAGCTGACATAGAGGGCATCGACATACAGTTAAAAAAAAAAAACAATTGGTGATTTTCCCAAAATACACCCGTTTGCTGTTTGTTTCTGTAACAGTCATTCATAACGCTAACAAGCCTTTTGTCAGTTCACTCAGGAGAGCGTTATCTCATACTGTGACAGTCGCCTGAAGAGTAAAAACAACAGAAATTCAAAATGTCAAGGTGTCCCTTTTTAACAACTCTGGCACATTTATTGTGACATACCCACCAGGAAATGCAACTAATGCCATCGAGGTCTAATTATGAGCCAGCTCTGACTGTGCTCCAGGCGTCATCCATCATACTCTGTGCTGATACTGTCTCTGCACATATAAGCGCTTGTAATCATGCTCTGTCTCATGTGCCATTTGTCATCTTCTATGGCCGACTGGGTTTGTACTAATCACTACTATTACAACCATATCAGTACACCTAAGCAGCCCCTAATGGACTCATCCTGCGCAGTACGTTGTTAAGACTCATTGTTTTCATTTTTTTGAAATATATGGATTCTCTAAAAGTAGCTTACTGGTTTGAACTGATTTACACCAAGGTTCACCCAAATATAAGTAATCGTAGTAAAATGTTGCTTCTCAAATCTCAGATTTTCACCTTGATTATTGTAATATACAATACACTTTTTGAATCCAATTATCATGGTTATTAACAATCAAAATAAAAACATAGTCCTGGGTTTTTGTTTTTTTGTGTTTTTTTTATATTATATTAAATATATATTCATTTGTTAATCTTTGAGAAATAAAGGGGGGCAATTTGGAATTTTTGATTCCTGTTGATT
The DNA here is from genome assembly GCA_943593645.1 of Bovichtus variegatus. Lineage (NCBI taxonomy): Eukaryota > Metazoa > Chordata > Actinopteri > Perciformes > Bovichtidae > Bovichtus > Bovichtus variegatus. The sequence goes on along the minus strand of CALSCE010009315.1, from coordinate 135,909 downwards.
TGGCCTCTGGTACCTTCAACATCACATTTCTCCCAGCTTTAGCTTCTATGGATTAGTCTATCATTTCTAAAAAATATTTTACAATTTTATCTACAATTGCAATAGGTCTTGGCAAGGCAAGTCCGATTATGAAATTATGAAACACTGAGTGTCGGCAGCTTCCTCTAGCATTTATAACTCACGTAAACACAATTACTCTAAATACCTTGTGTTTTTTTTTGAGAAAACAAGCAAAACACAACGCCTAGACTGTTTGACTGGGAAAAATGCAGCGCAGAAATACAACAGTCATGAATGTCAGATTTTCTGATACATTTTTATCCCTGTCTCACACAGAACTACTTGACTATTGCCTGTTAATTCAGCAAACATGATTTACAGCAGGTTTGAGGAGGATATAATAGAGTGAGAGTGAAGGAGAGGCCTGCAGGCCTCAGGGGCTGAACTCTGTCTCTTTCTCTGCTTTTGCCTTTTTTTTAAATTCAGTTTCAGCAACACAATTTGTCCATCACTTATTCACCCTCTTTTCTTGTCTTTTCTTATGTGTCCTCAACCCTCTGTTCATCACTCTGTCTTCTTCTTTCTCCTCCCGTCCAACCTCTTCTTTTCTTGCATGGTTCCCAGGTGCCTCGGGCTGCTGGTCCCTTGGTCTGATGGCTCCCAGCAGGAGGGAGGACCCAGGCCGCAGGAGCACGAGGAACAAACAGAATGCTACATAATAGGATGTTGTAGTCACAGGACTGCTCTGGATAATATAGTTTACATTCAAATGTTTTCACACACAACAACAACCACATACTTGTTTGTGGATGTTTTCTTTACTCCAGCCATTTAAATAGACAACATTTTTTTCATCAATCATAATTATGTTTGTTCAAAGCCGTGTTTCCCCATTTAAAGTGGTGGATGTGTTAAAATGATCATACTAATTTGCCTTTTGTACCAATTAAATAACATTAACATTAGAGTTATATGGATATTCCTGAAAGTCCCCTTGGGTAATGTGGAAAATCATCAAAAATATACCTTTTTAATGAGAATCCATAGAAAAATATGATATTGGAGTAAAAACTTCACGTAATTGCGTCCAACAATTCAATTTACCAGTTTAAATGTTTTGGGAATATTTGAATTCCCAAACCAAAGTAATTCAAAAAGTATTGAAATCCTTTACATAGGTAAAACTAGCAATGTTATAAAAAACGAAAACAAATAAGCACTACTCAAACGTTAAGAATGAATAACTTTTCCATGTTGGAGGCGTTTGCTAGTTATGAGCACGTAATCACATAAGTGTACTGATTGCCATTGTATATTCATTATGCATAGTTTTTTTTTGACTGAACAAAATCTGCTGTGTGTGTCTCTGTCTCTTGCCACAGAGGCTTTGCACTCATTGTAAATCACTCAGCTTTCACTGGTTGGGAACATCAGCTGCAGTAAATGACTCAAATATAAAATGAACACTTTGTGTGTTTATCTCATCTCTTCAGTCCCGAGCCTTGACTGCGCCGCATTGTAAAGTAATAAAGCAGTGCGTAGTTTTCACAGAGAGCTAGTAATTATGGGAGCGCTGTGATGAGAAGGTTTTCTCTAGATAGACTAGATTGGCCATTCATTACCTACCCTACATACACACACACACACAAACACACACACGCTGCAGAGAGACAATGGAGTGCAGGCTGATTCAATCAGGGCTTGTACTTACAGACAACAATGAGATAATCAAGTAGAGCATTACACCGCACAGTGCAGGGCTGGATGTGCGTGCGTGCGTCCCTGTCCCATACCCTTACCCCCTTTTTAAGGGATAAGAGAAACAATTGTTGCCATTTTGTTGAATTTTTCCTCTGTCCTAGCGCATATTTCTGTCTGTTTCTGTGTGTAAGGTGAACTTAAATGCCCCCGATACAAATGCATTTGGCTCCAGCAAGGTAGAAAGAGAGAGGGGGTAAAAAAAGGGAAATCTCTCAAGCCCCTTTGCCACCGGACAGGAAAGCACTAACACCCACTAACATCTGGCTTTTGTCTTTAGAAGTAAAGGACACAATCGGAAAGCATTCCCGGGACAAATCACTCCGTAGTAGTCACGGGTATTTATCGGCTCCAGCTCCAATCGGCAGTGATGGAAACATGACACCCAGGTGGACTCGCTAACCTTCCAGCGCGATGCTAGGTTGAAGTGAATATAGACTAAAAATAAAATCTACAGGGAATTATTAGAATTTATTAATGTACAAAACATACAATTTATATGCTTTCAAAGCCACCATACTGTATTTAGAGAAACAATCATTTTACCTTGCTGATCATTGTGAAACACACTTTATTCAAACTTGAAAGAAACAAAAATAGAAGTATTAACAAGCATCTTTGTTAGTCTTTCCAATGTTCCAACAATCAGCAACGACGTGACATCAAACGTGCCACGCAGCAGAAAAACAGAAAGGCGTACTCGTCTACTGGCGATGGGAAAGGAGTCTGTCTTTTATTTTTACAGGTTTCTCCGCGTTTCAAAAAACCTGCATATACTCGCTCATTTTAGTGGAAAATGGTTCAGTTTCACCCTCGGCGCTCTGTGCAACAAACTCTTTACATCTCTAAGGGTTAAGCAGGTTGAAGAAAGCATCTGGAGTGGAGGAGAGAGGCGGGTGAACTGTACGAAAGTGTTACATCAAAATAGGAAGTGGGGAAAGGAGGTGGAAAGAGATGCAGGTGGAAAATGGGAAAAGGAGAAAGAAAAGGCCTGTAATTTATAGTTGTCAGAGGAGCAGAGTTTACCATCGGAGGGACGCTGTCTCTATTTCTTTTTACCCTCTTCTTCTCACCAGTACTTGGTCTCTCTCTGCTTCTCAATTGATATGTGCTTGATTTCCAACAGCCCCCTCCGGCGCCCGCTGGGGAGTCTTTTTAGATTTTACGCTTGGATATATCTGTTTAACTCCCCGTTTACCCCTCTGACAGCACGACGACACACACACACACACACACACACGCACACACACACACGCACACACACAGACGTGCAGAGCTGCCGGCGGAGAATGTGAGGGAGAGGGATACAACCCCACAGTCCTCTGGGAATTGGATATAATACAATACAATAAAAGAAAGACAGAGGAGAAAAGGAGAGATGTTTTTATTGTGGCGTAAGACACCCCACATCGATGTGTGTGTGTGTGTGTGTGTGTGTGTATATATATATATATATATATATATATACACACATATATATATATATATATATATCTCATGTTTGTAGGAGCAGAAGCTGAGGAAAAGCCAGACATAAAAAAATTCAACTTACTTTGCATTGAGCGTGACATGTGGAAAAGAAGTAACAAGAGGTAACTTATGGATAAAACTTGTTTTCTGCTCCGCATTGTTACTTAATGAACACACCTAATCCTTCCTCAAGTAACTCTAATAATTTAGCAATAAACTTGATCTATTCTGTTGTATTCTAATCTGTTACATTGGCTCATTTATTCATGAGTGTCCTGAGGTGTGTGTGTGTGTTTCGGGGGTGGTGTTATGCTAATGAGTCTTTGGATGGTTAACACAATGCCTCAAGGGAGGAGGAGGGGGTGCAGCTACATGACCGTGACTGACAGGGAGCAGCATGACCGATAAATGGATCGAGTTTATCCACGCTACGCTTCCGATTGTTGTTTTCAAAATTATTGACGCAGATGGTTACAGCAATCAACAACAACAAGGAGCGAGGAAGGCGAAAGGCCCACGAAGTACAAAATCAAGGCAGATATCAGTTAGATAATAAAACGATCGATAGTTAATGTGCGTATTTATGGGACCCACAAAGAAAAATGAAGATGAATCCATAAAATCTAAGAGTCCATTAGAACGAAATGGCAGCTTTAAAAACACCTGTTCGCTAATGTGCTTTAAAAAAGAGATAGAAAACGTTAAAGTAATTTTGTGAGTCTGAACGCTCTGCAACAATCTTCCGTCTTCTTTCGCTTGCTCCCTTCTTCCATCTCTACTTTCATTGCTGCATTTGCCACGTCCTACACTACCATCATTAAAGTTTCCTCTGTCTACCTTCCTTCCCTCTTTCCTTCATCCTTTCTGCCTCCTGCCTGTCTTTTCTTTTCCTCCCCGGCACATTTTGCCGAGAATAGGTCCAGAGCTGTGGCCCCTTTTTTATTAATTAATTAATTCCTCAGCGTTGTTCTCGCTTTTTTAGTGGCTCATGTTTCAGCCTTTTATTTTTCTTGCCTTTTTTTTTCCTTTCCATCTTTCCTTCTGCCTTCCTTACACATTCTTACAAGCCCCATACGTAGCTCTCAATTAGTTTTACAATTTATGCGTGAAATGTTTGATTAAAGAAATAATGCTAAAATGGCATTAACATGAACAAATTAATCAATCACATTAATATTTTACGGCCTTATTAATTTGTTGTAGTCTACTTTAGTTATACTCTGTCTGCAGAGTATAAATATTGTTCGGTACTTTTTTATCGGCCAGAAGAAGCAAACTAATAGATACATAACTAAATAGATGTCAGACCTAATTGATCTATAATGCCTTCTATTCTCCCGAAGCAGGCGTGACCGTCAGAACACATCTATCGATCCCCCTCATCCCTCTCATTCTCACCCTTTCTCTCCTCCCCTCCCCTCCCTTGAACCCTTGACCACGACCTCTAAAGGTCAGAGGTCAAGGTTTGGGGTCAGCTTGGTGACACTGAAAAGTCGAGAGACCCGCCCGCCTCTTTTTCTCCGTTTAAGCAGGTGGAAAGAATGTGATTGTGGCGTTAGATTGATTGTTGTTGCATGCTAGAGACCCGTTACGTGTGTTTGTGTGTGCGCGTGTGTGTGTGTGTGTGTGTGTGTGTGTGTCTCGTCGCGGCAACAACAATGCATTTCAATAGGTCTAATGTGAAAACTGTCAATACTGCTGATCCAAACCACAACGCTTCATAGGAGGTTATTGCCCTTTGGCTGATAGACAGTGTGTATGTGTACAGATTGGTTTACGTGTGTATAGATATGTTATATGCTGGTGTGTGTGTGTGTGTGTGTGTGTTAATTGACAGATGTTGGCTCGTACACAGCAGCCAGAGGGAAGTAAAGGAACCATGTATTGATTGGTGCAGTCGTGATTGTCAGCTGTCTCCTCTTACATTTATTCTTATATTGTGCCACATTTATTGCTTCTTGGGTTTCTCTTTTTTTTTTTGTCTTCCATATTTAATAGTTTACATCTGCAGTGACTTACAATACAGTTCTGTCTTTGTTTTCTTAAATGTGTTCAATATTCATGGCGACAGAAGAGAATTGTCTACCTGTGAGAAATATGAATATTTCCGATTGCCCTCCAAAGACGGCGCAGATAGAGAATAAACTTTTTCAGATGTAAATGCAGATGAATTGTAATTTATTCTCAATCATGTTCTCTGAGCGTCATCTTATTTGTTTTGGTCCACAGTTTAGATTAGATGTGATTTTCAGCAGCGATTTATTTAATGTTTGTGTCATTACTTTGCCCCAGTTGTGTTTTTACCTTGATAAATTGTCCTTGTTGTTGCACGGTAATGGAAGGTTTCACTGTTTGATTTAAAAAATCAGCTCTTTGTATTACCGGGATATTACACAATTATTACGGGCCGATAGCACTCTGGTGGTTGTATGTTATTGTGTCTTTGTGTAGGTGTGTTGTCATGCATGTTTACATGTCTACAATCATGTATTTTAGTATGTGTGCGTGTGTTGAAAGTGTTGACTAGAGTGTCCCTGTGGTTCCTCTTCTCACTGCTAGAGACCAAACAGCACGCTACACACACACATACACAGACAAAAAACATGCATGCATGTGCAGACACACGCGCACACACAAATCCCTGTGGTGATTATCCGATCCCCTCAGATCCTCTCGAAGCCTCAGACTGAAGTGGAATTCACTTTGCTTTTTATTTACTGGCTATGGAAGACCTGACGACAGGCGCACAAAGGGAGCCAACACACACACTCTTACACGCGTACAAAGACTCCCACAGCACAAAAAAATAAACCTTTTCCTGACCTCTCTTATAGAGTATTAGAATTGAAGTTTCATTCAAATTAGCTAACAATTGACAGGTTTAGATAATTTGACTCTTTCCAAAGCAGCTTTACTTGTTTCAAAAATGTCCAAGCGTCATCATGTCATGACTGAAATCATTTAATCTCACGCTCAGGGTTTCATGAACTCAGAGGATTTTCACTTATTAAAGCACTTGCATTTTGCAGCTTGAATGGCATCAGCTGACATATATGCCAATACAAATACAATTGTGCTCAAATTTGCCAATACCAGTGTGTAGGTCAGTGTCAATCTGATGTAATTTCTTTAGAATTGTAGAACGTAATTGAGTAAAAGCCCTCAGTGTGCTGAATGAGCTGTGGCGCTGCCTGCATAATACTGCAGGTCAGAAGTCTCTTGACTCTTGAGAGATCTTTAATATGTGTGAGTGTGTTCCCTTACCCTTATCCTCCCTTATCATTGCTTGTCCACAGTGCAAAACGTAGTAGTTTCACAATAACTGCTCGAAAATGTGTCACGTGACCACCAACTTTCTCCCCGTGAAAACAAAAAAGATGGCGGACATCAAAATGCGTTTTGATAACATTTTGAGCGAGAAATGCGCATTTTACTTTCATAATTTGTGTTCAGTTAATGTGTATGATCTTTAGTTTTATAGCGATTACGATGATTATTTCAGAAAATTTGGAAAAAGCCAGTGCAGCGTTTTTCATGATTGCTACGGTGGTTGCTTGGGGCGCGACTAACGCTGAAACCAGTAGCTTGCATGTTTGAATCATTGTCTTTACTGTTATGTTATTTTATGTGACTGTTTGATTTTCTCTCAGTAAAGAACGTAGATTTTAGAGGATTGGATTTCTACAGATTGGTGCCATTTCACAATTCACTGATGTAATGTATGAATACTAAAAAAAAAAAAATGCGTTTGTGCATATGAGCTTTTAAACCTCTAATAACTCTAAAACAGTGGGATGTTAAATGACATTACCTGCATGCGTGTGTGTGTGTGTGTGTATGGATAAGGATTTTGCCCAAATGTGTATATTTGCGCACATACACGCGCACGTCTTTGTCTCTGAATGTGTCTCTAAGTCATCATATTAGTCCTCTGAATGTTGCTGAATGTACGTCTGATTCCCAACAGACAGGCAGGTAGTGAGATATTATGGGATGTGTGCAGGTACACTCACCTCTCTCTCTCCCTCTCTGTATGTGGGTGTGTAGGGATATTATGGAGATCAGAGGCAGGCTGGGAGGCTCCAAGGCTATTAGCTCATCTGTATTGTATTGAGACGAGGGTATGTACACATCTGCTGATGACACCAGAGAATTGACTTTTTTGTGTGTGTGTGTGTCTGTGTGTGTGCGTGCGTGCGTTTGATCCCAGACACACTCTGATCTTTTTTTCCATGCCTGTGTGTGCATGTATGCATGACTTCATGCTTGCTTGTCTGGCTAAGACTCCGATATTATTATTACTTGACAACTATGCTCTTGCAGGCAAATTGCTCAGCTGTGGTAAAACAACGAAAATATATACACATAATGTATACGGTAGACAATTTGTTTTTGAGGAGCCAGGTTTGATCTATCAAGGGAGTTATTGCTATCAAAATGTAAAACATTTGAATATGTGTATTGTGAAATAAACAGCAAATATATATGAGGTGCAAAATGGGGGTAGATATTGCTCAAATCACTCCAGCTTTGCCCAAGTGTGATAGTGCTCGTTTTGCATACAGGCCACTTTTGTATTTTATCATATCAGTGCATCCTTGCACTTTGAGAATTAGCAGTAAAATCGTCTTCTGACATTTCATTACACTTTCTTCCCGTAACAACAATCCGCAAGTAAAATCGAGTGGCTTATTTGAAACCCACTTCAAATACCCTTTCCCCAAATACGTTGCCTCTTGATCAGTCTGTTTTTGCATTGCATTAGCATGAACTGCATTGCACCAGGGGGATTTTTTTTTGTCTGCCCCTCTCTCTCTCGTTTATCTCTCTCTGTCGACCCAGTGGATCTGGGTCAATTGATGAATACAAATGTCACCTAATGTCCCATCAACTAGACAAAAAAATGGTAAGGAGTGTAAGAGAGGAGGTGATGGAATAAAACGAAAAGAATCCCGCTTCTCCTTTTTCTGCCGACGTTAGCAGCTTTTAACCCGCTTTGATTGATACGGCATCAGAAGTTACTCGATTAAGCGGCGTTTCACACTGCATAGATTCCTATTTAAAAGTCTCAAGACCTCTAAATTATTTATTGATGTCTGTTCCAATCTACATCTGGCTAAGGAGGACTGTGCTCTGCGTGTGTGTGGGTGGAGGAGAAGGGTTTGGGGGGGTTGGATGGTGCTTCCACAGTGCCTAGAGGAACTTGTTTTCCATGTGCACTTGTTCACCTGCCCGTCTTCTCTAATGGGGCTCAGCAGGGAGGGATGAATAGGCCTGAAAGTGGCAACGCGGCGGTGAAATTGCATTGCGGCAGCTCAGCGTGCACATGCTCTCTCAAGTAAAATCCCACCGCTGTCTCTTCTTTTTCAAATCCCACTCTCACCTATAGGAGAAGAAAAACGAGAAGCATGCGCAGGCACACATACAGTAATTCACAGACGAACAAACTATCAAGTAAGGAAGAGAGGAAACACGCCTACACTCACATGAGCGATCAAGTAAAGCACTGAGACAAATAAGTGAGAAGATATTGGGTAATATCCTTGGCAAGCAGCTCAAGAATCTTTTTAAAGTTCAGCGGCAAAACAAAAGCAGTTTCTTATTCTGTTTCTCTCGTTTCCTGGAGTGCACTGTGTGGGTGGATGTGGAAATATGCAAGTCTGATTTAAGCTATTTGGAGGCATTTAAGTCTCCCAATGTCCCAAAGAGGAAAGGATCAATAGTAAAGTGTTAGTGGAGAAGTGGAGGAATGAGAATGAGAATGATTTTTCATAGACCCAAAACACAGCGGACGTGCTAACACATCAACTTTTTACTTGTGTATCTACGACGGCATATACGGGTCATTGTAGGTATAAAAAATAATTACAGAGCTGGGGGCAGGTGGGTAATATTCAGAGAAATAAAGAAAAAGGATATTCTTTGAGATTAAAGTGGTTAAAAAAAAAAAAAACTTATATTCTCTGATATTATTAAATCATAAATGTCCTCAACTCAAATCATTGTCAGCAATTATTTAATAATTTCTTTCAAAGAACAAAGACATTTCCCTCACAATTTAGTGGTATTTTCTTTTTACCTTATTAGGGACACATGTAAAATGTTTAATATTTCAATTGATTTTATTTCAACATGTGTTTTTTTATATACACCTTATTTTGAAAACCGGACGTGGTCACTCGTGTATCCTGTCCGTCGTTAGCTATTCCTGTCAGCTCGATCTGGGCCTCATGCATTTATCATAAATGAAATGCCAGTATATGGTATATATACAGCATATACAGTACACTACAATTGTAGCGTTGGCTAATTTGACTGCTGGCTTGATTGCAGTGTGATGAGGTTTAAACCTTGCAAAGTGAAGCGATGTGGTTCCTTGACAACCCCTTTTTTCTAACTATTAATGGATAAATTACTTTAAAATATGTATCCATTATCAAAATTAAAACATTTTCTATATAGTAATTCTATCAGCACTAGTGTATATCACTAAATCTGAGAAGAAAGGAACCTCTGCAATTGAGACAGAACATGCATTGCTGTTGCGTTCACTGCCATGGCCGTGCATTGATCCCATGCTTGTAACCATGCACGTGCACACATTCATACCTGCAGCTCTCAGCCTGCAAACCTACCGTGTGAAGGTGCGTCCGAGTAAATCATGGCCGGGGATTGAAACATCACTGCGTCCTTGAGGGCTGAAACATTGGATAGAGGTCTCTGCTGTTGGTTGGATGAAGTTAGAGGAAAAGTAGTGAGTTCATTTACTTTGTGTTGTGCAGAGAGCGGGAGGGGAGTGTGTGTGTGGGGGGGCTTTAGCTCCGGAGGCTGGCCCATGTTTCTCCCTCCACTGTTTATTGAGGGCCTGTCTCAGGGGCCAGATATTGATTTCTGCCTGGATGAGATGGGATAGCCCTGGAAGACTCAGTGACGGATGGATGAGAAGGAACGGAGGGATGAATGTAGGAGTGTAGCTCTTCTCCCACTACAGAGGCTGCTTCAATTGTCTATAAATGTTAACTTTTGCCTTGACCCCCACTTATTGGTTCCTGTTTAAGAAAATTTAGTGTGGATTTTGAGTCTAATGTGTTTGCTGAAAAGTCATAGCACCCTGAAAGAGCCAAATGCTACTTACTCCAACTACTACATCCCCTTTTATTTGACCAGTCTTTACCAAACTTCCATATTCCACAATCATGTTCGTACATATAAGGCTGTGTAAAGTTGCTTCTTCCATTTGTATACTTTTATCACTTCTTGAACTCTTAATATTACTCGTATTCATCAAGAATTTCATTTCAATGCACGTTTTTACTTTTAGAATTTACATTTCAAAACCACATTTTTACAGAGATGGCAACTCAGCTAGAGGAATTGATAAGTACAAATCCCAAGGATTCGAAATTGATAGTAAGTCTGTGTCTTTGACTTGCCTGGATCAGACAAGTCACACATGCAGCAAACTAAATATGGCAAAAGTAGAAAAGGAAATACAGTTTAAATGTCTGTGCTAGCTTACCATACACGTGTGACCACTTGTGTAACTTTTTCCAGCGTTTGACATAGTTAATGATGAGTAAAATGTATTTTTAAGGACCAAGAAAAAGTCACGGTTCAGAACTGTTAAATAAATCGCAGGTTGTCGAGACCTTCTTGAGAGCCTCACATTTCTTCATCTCTAAACAAGCAGGATCCCCAAGCTGAAGAGCACCAGAGAGACACCTTTCTTCACACCCAAGCAGCCCAGCACATGCAGTCTGTTTCCAAAGTGAACATTTGTTTGATTCTCTGCTGCCAACACAACCATCAGCCATAAGAGAGCGTTGAATTTGGTTTTGATGTTGATGGTTTTCTGTGAAGGAACAATCTGGAACTTTCTGTTACACTTCTGTGAATCAGCTGTCGCTGTGAGGAAACAACCGTGAACTCATTTAACAACTCTTGACAAGGTGCCCTTGAGCAAGAACTCCCTAGAACTGGAACTGCTCAGGAGTCAACAGCAGGAGAGATTGTGGACTGTGATTCGTGTGGACATGAATTAACTTTTGGAATTGTGTTAGTATAAGAGAGAATGGATGCTCGGAACATGCTTTCAAGTATAAATCCTAGCTTAACAACTTGATACTCAAATGGACTTTTCTTTAAGAACCTCTAATGGGTCTGTTGTGTTCGCACTCTTTGCTCCTTATTTCTTTTTGACTCCTCTCTTCCTTTTTTTTAGATGCACCACCTTTGAGGTTGTGTCAAACTCCGACCGTGTTTCATTTCAACTGCACACAAATTATACTCTTTTTTTTTGGGCCGTCTATCACAGACACACAGTCTTGACTTTATCAAGGTTGTATAGTTGATCGTTCCCTGGTTAAGTGCCCAGTGAAAGTCGCAAAACACACACACACCTCCCTGGCCCTCTGTCAACTTAACGGCTGCCGATCAATGGCAGGAGGTCAGCCTGGTGATAGAGAAGCTTGGAGCTGCATGTGTATGTCTGTATATGTGCGTCTGTGTTCATTTGTGCTTTTATGTGTCTATGTGAGTGTTTATTTGTGTGTGCGTGTGTGCGTGTGTCCGTCTGATAGAGAGCAGGGCTTAGGACTGCCGAGCGATTGAGGAGGGGTGAAAAAAGTGTCCAAGATTCATTTTTTCTCATCTGGTACAGAGGGAGAGGAGGGGAGGCCGGTGCGTTATTTTTCTTGGCTTTAGCCCTCACAGCTCTAAGTGGGTATTGATCAGGTGCCTTAATGCAAACCTGTCAAATTAATTTTGCAGGGAGAGAAGGCTGTGACTGCTGCGAGATTGCTTCAGCATCGAAGGGGGTGTAGGGGGGGTGGGTGGATGGATCGAGGGATGGATGGAGGGGGTAAAGGGATGTTAGAGGTGGGGAGCCTATGAATTTTAATCATCATCTAAATAGGAAGCTGGCATTCTAGTCTTTTTTCTTCATTCTTCTTTTTTTCCTGTGTGCTTACTTCTTTATCCTTCGTTCTTTTTCAGCACCCTGATGTCTGGCTTTCCTCCTTTTCTTCAACACACAACTCATGGTGTGAGACAGTTGTATAGGTGCTATATGTGCCTGTAAGCAGCCCAGAAAAAGGAAAAAGTTGGAGCAAGATGGTGGAAACATCCACATCTCAAACAAATTCTGGACACATTACATTTTAGAGCGGATTAGAATACGAGACACAAACATTTTTCCGCTGTTGTAAACATTGCGATTTAGGGCATTTGTGAGCCATTCATGTGGTCTCGGAATAATCGGAAAAATGAGTTTGCAACTGGGAAACTTCACGTGAACGCCCCCTCAAGTCGGAACAACAACTCGGAAACATATCAACGTGTTGTTTAGACGCTCTGAGAAATAAAATACAAAACATGTTGTTGCCAAATTACCACTTAAATCTCATGAACACCAAAGTCGGAAGAACGGCTTCCCAACTCGGGAAATGGGACCATCCGATGAGCACGTAAATGGCGGAGATCTGCGTTGTCAGAGTGCCATTCTTGTTTCTGTATGCTTTTAGCCTGCTTTTATTTATTTCTGTGTTTTATCCTCTTGGGTTTATTAGTCACTCTCTAGACTAAAGTTACTCATAATTAGGTAATTAGGCACATCTGTGTTCACTTGATTTAATATGTTATTTATTTTGTTTATCCTAGCTATTTATGTACCAGTGAAGTACCTGTGCATACCAGCTGACACACACACACACACACACACACACACACACACACACACACATTTAGCGGGTCTCTACTGTGTTACTAATAACATTAATGACAACTCAGTTCTATTTAAGTGTGCCAGCAAGTGAGGACAAGCCAGCATGCACATTATCACCCTGAAACTGAATTCAGCCGTCATGCATTTTATTATTTACACCTGTGCTTTTCCTACTGTGCAATGTCAAAATGTCTTTTACTTAAAAGGCACATGATCTTAAACTTGTTTCAGACTAAATACAATGTGGTTACATGCTATGCTGTTTAGACCTCCAGGCCTACAGGATGCTACAGTCACCCTAAAAGACAAATAAGTGAAAGCACAAATCTATCTTTTTGCACACAGTATATATAAAACTCCAGTGGTGTTGTTTTACAATGCTGTTGTAAGGTCTCATCTCTTGACCGCTACATCAGATCAGGCTAATCTCTGGCCTTCTCTTTTATCCCATTAGTTAGTTAACTGTCGGCCAGGGTCTTTTCACACTGGGAAGAATTAAAAACAGCCATAAGTAACTTTTACGACGAGGGATAGAGCGGTGTTACGGTGAGCGGGCGAGCGCATCTGCATGTGATCTACTGCAGTGTGTTTTCTCTGACTCCCGCTTCTCTCTCTGTTAGTTTATCTGAGAGCTGTAAGTTTTACACAGAAGGCTGTCGCCCCTTTCCATCGACCCTCTCAGCCTTTTAGGTGTGCTTTATGATCCATATAGTACAGAATGAAGACACACACACGCTATGTCTCGCGGACTCGCACACACACAGAGCCGCACGCATACATGAACGCATGCATGCACAGTCTTGTTTGTATGCACATTCATGGATGTATAGACACACCAGTCTGTGTAAGACTTGCAAGTACTGCATACATTAATGTATCAGACGCACGCACGCACGCACACACACACGCGTATCTACGATCAGACTACATCGATACTGGCAACTGTGGAGGGCTCTACTGCAAACAAATCATTGTAATAACGCTCTCTCTGGAAACGGCAGCGTGACAGAATTATAGTGCTAAGTATCATGTTGATTCAGAATGAGCTTTACAGTGGAGATTTTAAAATGTCTCATATTTGAGATGACATTTTAACTATGTTTTAAATTCATGTTGATGTTTGTGCAGCTGAGGTTGTTTAGAGCAACACTCCACATCTCTCCCAAGTCACTCGTTGTCCATCTGGTCCACAGTCTGGGTCCTAAGTGTCGCCCCAAATCTATATAAGTACTGTGTCATTAGTGTTGTGCAAAGTGGGGAATTAAAGAGTGGAAAATGTGTCAGGCACACATGTGTTTGTGGTTGCACATGAACTGCATTTTGTTCAGTTTTTCATTTAGTAGTTTTTGGATACTTATTGAACTCTTCAAAAAAGTTTGGAAGATTGAAGCTGTTGCTATTTTGTTGCTTTTCCTTTTCATGAGCGAGTTGTCGTAGTCGTTGTTGTGCATGTGGGCATCGAGGTACTGTAGCTGAAGGCATGTTGGCACAACATACTGACTGTATTTTTTACATAAAAAGTGCTTTTGTTTAGCTTACAGGTTATTTATTTCTCAAAAATGGCTTCACAGTATTATAGAAATGTGGGAACTGTTCAACATTTGGGGACATAAGTTAGCTTATTTTAGCATAAAGACTGCAGGCAGGGTGATAAAGCTCGCCTGGTTCTATCCAAGCTTCAAAAACCATCATCCCAGCACCTCTAAATCTCACTTATTAACATTTATTTTGTTTGTGTGAACTGAGCCAGACTAGCTGTTGCTAAGATCAACACCACCTAGCTCTTGCTCCATAGTTGATGTAATTCCAATTTCTCATCAAAAGAACACCATACAAGAACATATAAGGTCATTTTTGATGAGCTTGAGAAGTGATATATTATACTGTTGCAGTGTTAAAAAGTGTTACTTCTCCATGCACTATATCCGTGCTCCAACCTGTTACCTGACAGCAGAATGACATGCAGAATGATTTGTGTAAATGCAGTTTAAGATGCTGTTTTCGTTCTGTCTGGTCATTTGCAAAGCGTTTGGTTCTTTGAAATGCGTTTTATTTCTTCATCACATTTAAAAAAAGAAAAAAAATCTGTCTCTTTAAACCCTGCCGGCGACGTTATACATGTAAACATCGGTAGAGGCAAAAGTTATTCAACTCACATCAGTGTGCCAAAGTGATTCTTGATTTAAGCTCCCCAACTAGAAAGCTCATTTCAAGATAGATTTCCCATGCAGGGCAGTATTTGCATATTCCTAAAAAAAACAACCTTTCTCTGCTTCTTTTTCTCTCTCTCTAGGGCTCAAACAAACACTGCCTTCATTTGAATGGTAACTCGAATTGTCTCACTAGCTAGTTAGCTGCCACAGCACTTGAGATGCAAATGTATTGGGTAGATTTGTGTGTGTGTGCGCACGCATGTGTTTGTGTCAAATGTATTTTGGTGCGCTGCAGATTGGCTCGCTCGTCTCGACAGAGGTTCCATTACCTCTCAGTGGCTTTCATCTCCTCATCGAGTGAGAAGTCCTCGCATCTGAGGCAAATGACACGCGGTGTAACACACGGACACACACAGATGCACAACTGAAGATGCAGATAGATGTGGAGCCATAGAGAGACAGAGTGTGCGTGTGACAAGAACTCAAATACATTTTGAGACGGAATACAATAGTTTTAAGGCTTGTTGTGCTGCTGAGTGCAGCCTCAAAGATGATATTTTCCTTGCTGTCAAACCTGAACAGCATTACTGTGTCAGACCAGGGACATTATTATATACAGAATTTGACCACTGCAGGTTTGACTGACAGCAATAATAATGCCACAAATAGTGATTTATAAGTTGAAGAGTACATTTTAAAGGCCTTTGGTTGATCCCTCTTCTGGAGTCATTGTCGTGCTCACAAACACAATGGCGGGTTTAAAGACTGTAGCAGAAATTATCTTTCTCTTATGGATCAGCTTGACCATTTCTCTGCTTTATAAGTTCATTCAAAGAGCTTGTGAGGATGTACTGCAGTTGTTAGTGTGACAGTGTGAGTTTGGCAACACATCAAGCTGCTGACTAGATTTCTGTCGTCAACGTTGCAGCGCTCTCAAGCTTCATGCATCATCAGAGAATGAAATAATATCCTAAAAGTAACTCTGAGATCAGTTTCCCCACAGTTAAAAATCATATTTCTTAAAGGAAATGAAGGCATGTGTCTGTCTGTTTGTGTGCGTGTGGCAGACAGATGACGTGTATCAGGGAGGCAGATGCAGACTGTCACAAAGCAGGAAATTCACCGACAGGACTGATTGTGTTTAGTTATGACTGACACACACACACACACACACACACACACACACACA
>CALSCE010009315.1:106323-119608 GCA_943593645.1 Bovichtus variegatus | reverse complement strand
GTGTGTGTGTGTGTGTGTGTGTGTGTGTGGGGCAGCTCTCCTGTCAGTCCTTATATCTATCAAAGGCTGCATCCCATTCACAGCAACGTGACAGAGACGTAAAGCAATCTGCCTGACCAAAAGCGTTTAATTTTGAAATGGCTGCCCAATGAATCCCCATTCAAATGAACAGGGAGCGACACACACACACACACACACACACACACACACGCATATATGCACACAAATGATTTTGCATGCATGCACTCAAAGTGTGCACATGCATAGAAGCCATTTTGCCCCCCCTACCCTATCTATTACCTCAACATACCCCCCCACACACACACACAGCCTCCGGGGAAAAGGTGGAAATGTCTTTTTTAAGGATTGAATACAGCGGGATGAGCTTCGCCACTTTAACCTTACATATGCAAAATCCGGCGTTGTGTATTCATGTAGAGAGACACAAAACAGGCGCTACAATCAAAAATGTAATTTCCACCGCCAGTGAGACGACCTGGACTCTCCTCTGCCGATAACAAAATGCTCTCACTCCTACTGGCACAAACTTTCCTCGCCGATATAAATAGATACAATGAATTATATGTCACAAAGATTAATTAAAGATATTTTGATTGTAATGTATGATTCTTGTAAATATATTTTTTGAATACCTCGGTCATAGGGTTTCATTTCAAAATGCTGCATGATGGGAAACAAGGGAATCTCCCATTCCACCATGTCAACATCAAGAGATGCTGCTCACGACCGTTTTAACTTTTATGTACAATCCTGCACATCTGTCCCTCATCTCCACCTGAACCGGAAAAAACCTTAGAGCCCATTCAGTCCCACCTCTGTACACTTCAGTCTCCCTCTCCAACTCTTAAAGAAGAGTAACAAGAGAGAGAGTCATTATGTCTTGTCCATCTGCATTACACCGAAAGAGAAGAAGAGTCAGACACTGACAAAACTCTGATAAACAAGCTCCTGCTGAGTTCAAGTGACTTTTGCTTTGCTCCTGATTGGCTTGTAATTGGACATTGTCAGTCAAACAAAGCACAGAAAACGATGTTTTAAATGTTGTAAATAATGTTTCACACCAAAGAAGCAAAAAAAAAAAAAAAAAGCAAAGCACATTTTTATTTATAAAGCACATCTCATTCCAGGAGAAACACATTATAGTTTACTGAAAACAGAAAAGCTGGTATTATCACACTTTTTCATGCAATTAATTACTCTTATAATACAACAGAACACCATTAAAAAGCATGATAGCTAAGAAACTCTATTCCAATATTAGCTCTCATTCTGCAACAGGGAGAAAGCTCATTATCAAATGGAAATGGCATTTGCATACACTTAGGCCACACACACATACACACCTATCACGTGCATGAAAACACACATACACAGAAACACACACACATGCATGAAGTACAGTGCTGCATAATTGAGTTTGCAGCACGCTCTTCAGTTGTGCCTTTTGAAAATATCACTATTGCCTGAAAACTGTTGTTACCTCTAGCCAGATGATGTTAGCTTTTAGCAGCATTGTGTCGCAGACAATGAGGCCACTAGTGCTGCTAGCATCAGGTGTGTGTGCCTGATATCCAATACTGAGATCAAAAGAAGTATCTCTGTGTCTTAATTGAATTGATAAGCATCTGCAACGGGATTGAATCTCAACTTTGAGTGTGTGTTTGTCCGTGAGCTGTAATTTGTGGATTAGGTGATTGGTCAGTGGGTTTGACTGCATTTGAGTGTGTGCATGTGTCTGCCTGTTAATTGAATTGGGTGTTCTTAAAGGTCCGAGAGGTGTGTGTAACAGAGTGTGTTCTTACAGTACACCTGTGGCAGCGAGGGGGCGGCTGATTGTGTGTGCAGGTGCTGGAGTGTGTTTGATGTGAAGTATCAACACCTCCCAATAATCAGCAGCACTTGTGAACACATGCTAAATCACAAACATGCACACAAGAGGGAGGAGAGAGAGAGAGAGAGAGAGAGAGGGAGGAGAGAGAGGGAGGAGAGAGAGGGAGAGAGAGAGAGAGAGAGAGAGACACTCCGATTATTTTTCCTGGGATAAGTCAAATCACGATTAACAAATCACATCACTTAATAAGTGTTAGGGAAGTATAAGGTGGAACATAGTAAAATAAATTGTGGAACAAAACATTTCTCAATCAAAATATTCAACAATCAATTTATAAAAAATTCAGCTTCAATTCTGTCAGTGTGTGGGTGATTCTGCTTTTTGCAAATCTACGTATGCACAATTGTGGACTTGAAGACTTGAGGTGAATTTTGGACAAACCATGAATATGATTCGTGCATTATGAATGATCTGACCGAGTCCGTCGATTGATTCATGAATAATTATTGCTTTCTGTCTGTTTCTGTTTTGTTTTTTTATTGGCAGCCAGAGAACTTACAAAAGACATTTACAAATATGTTGCCTCACACCTTGTTTGACAACTATGCATCACAAAAAAAATCAAGCGCTTATAGGAAACAAAGAAAAAACATCCAGGTTCCGATCAATTCCCATTGGATTAATCATTAAGACAGCAATCTCTATTATACGTATGTTGCACTTTCATTTTCCTTTACACTTTGATCAATTAAATCACATATACAGAAAAAAAAAAAAAGAAAAAATAGGAATGAAATTAGAAAAATGGTGAAGTGTGAAAAATTACACTTTTGTTTGTTTCTTGTTATATGTAACTTGTTTTACCTGGTATTTCTCACATTTAAGGTGTATATTAAACGTAAAAAAAACAATTTTCAGATGTAAATATATTGGGTTCTACATCAATTGCTGGTGCCAAACAGAGCTATGTACTGCACAAAATAACTGTGAGGAATGTTAATATTCAAGTTGTGCACGTGTGTCTCACAGCTTTCTGTTTTGTTTCATAGCACATTTAGTTTCACCTGTCATAACTCTTATTCTACTTTTATCTACTGTAGCTCTAATGTCTCCCTCTCACCCTGAAATACCAAAAAGATTCAATTCAGTTTTTTTAATTTAAATGTTTTCCATTTCTTCTTTAACTGTGCACTTTTTAAAAGAAGGGAGAGATGGAAGGCTTTAAAAAGATTTGGTCTAAGAGGGATTTCCGGGGGTGTTTTTAAAAGGGGCTTGACTCCGCTAAGTAGGGCTGCTAACTGCTATCCCACAATGAAATGTCCCAAATCCAGGAGACTTTGAACACTCATACATATGGGGCAGGGTGAAATGAGGGGAAAAAAGAAACATGAAGTAAGAGGCTATTAACAGAGAGAGCAATGAGAGAATTACAGCAGTTTCTCTTTTCATCTCTGCTCTCTATCCATCCCTCAATCCATCTCTATTAGGAAATGAAAACTACGATAGTCTTAGGAGTGAAGGGATTACACTCTGACCCTGATGTGCATCATAGGGTAATTCATAACAAAATACCCCACTTTTTGACTTTTATCATAATTTAGAAAATGCAATTCACTTATGACTTTTAAACCATCTTGCAGATCTTCAGCTTTGGGCAGATTTCTACTTTTGGAGAGAAATGCTTTGCTGATTTATCTTCTACAACGAAGACAAAGTGGTAGAGTGTATTAATGTTAAAAGCTAGTGCATTAATAGTATAAGGTTTGGCCTTAACCACGAGGGAATCAGACTGAGTTGATCTGCTTCTCCATGCTATGAGTATACAATGTAAGTTATGGCTTTTGTAGGTACAACTTTTGACAAATTGTGATTTTTTTTTTTTTTTTAACTTCTGGTTTTATTTTAGTATAAGCAGTGGGTTTCGCTGGAAGTTAATTTCATGGATGTATACTGATGAATACAAGCGCACATAGAATATTTCCTCCAGTGTTTCCTCCTTCTTCTGTTGCACATCACTTATACCTGTCAGCTACACTGAGGAGGGGAAATACACTTTTTCTTTTCTGCCTTTGAATTAATAAATGAAAATAAAATCTGCGAGTGTTTGTGTGTAGTACAACAGCAGAGAGAGGTCTGGTGCTCCATATGTTCCATTTGCCCCCCCCCCCCCCTGTGGAGCATGGAGCCCCTCCATCACCCATCATCTCCCAAACACACACTCACACACACTGCATGTCTGTTTGTACTTCTGTACTTGTGAGGACCTTCATTGACTTGGCGCTTTCTCTGCCTGAGTGTCTGCTGCTGGTTGCTCCATTCACAACGTTGTGTAAATAGCACACCTGTGTCCTGTTTTGCTTTTATCCTAGGGAGTTAGATTTAGTAAATGTTTTTTTTTGTTAGTGTTTCACCTATGTTAGTCAGCACTATTTGAAGAGGACAAGTTCTTTTGTTTGTTGTTATTGGCCTTGGTTCAGCCTTAACTATATTCATGTGATTGTCACCATGCCATCTTTTTGCAGTAATACATTGTTTCACTTTAATTGCTCGCTAAAAGTCTTCAGATCTTGAATTTGATCCGGGGAGGGAACTTCTTTAAACTTTTATGTTGCGCTTTGTGAGATTGCCTTCCAAAGAAAAATGACAGCATCAGCCGTGTCAAAAAATGCCCAAAAAAGACACGTTAACGATCGAGTATCAAAGCCCTGTAGTGGCTGTAGTAATTATTTAGCCAAAAGAGTTTGCAGAATAAAGAGGCGGAGGTGGATAGATTAACAAAACATCCAACTTTGGGAGACTGCTGTGCATTTAATATTTCCAATGTTGGTTTCCTTTAAGCATGGCCGCGGACTTTCCCTGAACTTAACCTGTTTATTATTTTACTCATGGCAGCTCAGCACAGCCTCACGTCCATGATGATAGATGCACGCTGCTTGTATTTTTTTGGCACTTTGAGCACCACAAGCCGAGTGTCATCTAGTTTCACTATATTGGTAAGAAGGCAGACGCCTCCAACACACGGCAAAAAATATGTATTTTTGGGGTGAACGGTCCGTTTAACCATGGCGATGTCAGATCATTGATTTGTCACAGTTTTTGCTTAAAAGGCTCGTTCTGCAGGACGGTTACAAACAACATAGTTGTAGTTTCATTTGGAGGATCTGCTCTGGTCTCCCGTTCAAAAATCCTTCTAGAAACATTTTACTTGGAAGGTCGTGTTCGGCTGTGTTGTGTAGGAGGAGAGGAGAGGGAAAGCATTTTTGTAAATGTATGAATTATACTGACGAGTCAGATGAGGAACAAGAAAGAAAAGAACAAGAGAAAATAGTGTGTGTGTGTGTGCGCGTATGTGTGTGTGTGCGCGCGTGTGTGTGTGGGGATGAGAGGTGGTCAGAAGTGGTTAGAGGAACAGTGGCCTTTTCATCCCTGGAGGGTGAAAGAGCCAATGATAGCCTTTCTGCTGCTGCTTAGCTGATAACACATAGTACCACCACCTAATGTCCTCCCTCTTCTCTCTCACACTTTCTCCCTCGCCATCTCACTTTACTATCAACACTCGCTCGCTTACTTTCTCTCCCTTCCCTCTACTTATCTGTCTCGCTCTCCATTTATTTCCCCCCGGCCCTCTCTCTGTCTCTCCACTGCTCTTGTCTGCAGGAATGAATCAGACGTAAGAGACCAAACAAGATTTTCAACCCATTGCTTTTGATTAAGTGACTTAACACAGAGGTCTGCGGCCCGGCAATATCACTAATGGTCCGAAGAAAGAGAGATAGTGTTTGGGGGAAACGCAGAGAGACACAGAGGGAGGGCAGGAGAGAGACAGGGAGAGAGAGAGAAAGTCAGACGTGGGCTAAATCTCCCACAAGTAGTACCATTATCCCCAGCTAAAGGAGAAAGTGATTATGAACTTAAAAGGAGCTTTGCGCTCATAGCTTTCTCCACAGCAAGTTTAGTTGGAGAATTACAATTAAGCCGGATTTAGATTCACGCAAAGGCCTTTTTAAACAGAGGAGGCAGGAGGAGAGAAGAGAAGCCCCTTGTATTGCAAAGTAAGCGTAGAGAGACGATGCAACAGTAACAATAGATGCTGTCAGCACACGGCTCACAGTTGAATAGGATTTCAAGAAGGACTCATTTTTAAGTGCTGGAATTTGCTTCAACAAAGGCAGATAGTTTCCACTCAGAAAAGACCTGATACAGTTTTGTTAATCTGTATTTTTTTTTCTGCCCTATGCACTGAGGAAAACAGAAAATGTGTTAAAATAATAATAATAATAATAATAATAATACTGTTAGTTTGTGTATTTCCATTCTTTCTGCTGTCCACAGGAACCCGGTGAGGAAGTTTATAAACAGATGAGCATTTATAAATTCCCCGTTTGGGGTTTACAAGCAGATACTTAATTCTACAAATGTTGCTTTTATGGAAATGCAAAACATATGTCGCTACTTATCTGATTTCCTGCAGGATATCAAAACAATTTGGCATATGATCTCTGTTAAAACACCCCCCCAAGAAAAACATGGAAAATACATTTTTTAAATTGTTTTGTTTGCTGGAGATTGTTTTTGGATGATTATTTCAAAACCAGAAATGTGATTTATTTTTTGATGCCACAACATGCATGTTTTTCTTGTGTTATCTGTTAAAGGGTTGGTTTGGTGTAATAATTTTATGAGAGGAGATATTTGCTTCTAAAATTGCTTTTAAAAGCTTCAATTTGTACATCGCTGCCGTCACAATCAACCTAAAACGAAATAAAAAGTCACGCAGTATCCAGAGTCCTAAATGGTTGGGAGAAACCAGCCATGTGTTAGGCCTCCCTCACAGGATCAAGGGACACAAATGTCAAATTTGAGGATGTGATGCGGTTTATGAAGACCATTACAGGATTTTGGCTGCTGTTAACTGCATCACTTAAATGAGGCAACATACTGAAAATGAATTTAGTTTGCCTAAATTTCACTGTTATTGCTTTGTGCACCAGTCACAGTTTCCAAGAAAATAAGTATTCTCCTGTTGGAGGTGTGCGCACGAGTGTGTTATGAAGGAGAATGTGTGTGTTCAGGCGCATGAGCTTCCCACCTGCATGTATGTTTGTGTAAATGCCGAGGTTATGTGTGTGAGTGTGTGTTCCTCTCTGCACATTAGCGGTAATTATAGTCAGTAATAACCCTAACGAGGAGAGAGGGACAGGCTGCGTTCAGAGCAGCAATTACAAGTTAATCAGCTACCATGTTGTTGGGAGTAATTAGGCAACGCTGTGAAGAGGATTTAGATCTCAGATATTTACTGCTGCAGAGTGGGAAAGGGTGTGGTGTGTGTGCGTGTGTGTGTGTGTGTGTGTGCGTGTGTGTGTGTGTGTGTGTGTGTGTGTCTGTGTGTGTGTGTGTGTGTGTGTGTGTGAGAAAGAGGGATGTCTGGAGACTTTTGAAGGGATTTGTTTCACATTGTTTTTCCCTTGGGCTCCTACAGGCTCTGCAGTCCACGCTGCGGTTTAAGCTGACTTTAGTGTGATCAAACATTGGTTTATTTCTAAATAAATAAAATCAATTAATGCATACGACATGAGATAAATTCACCCACATTATTTTTGTCCCTCATTTTGGGTGTCATCCCTGCTGGTGACAGTTTAGTTGCTTCTATGAACGCCTGTTGTTTGGTTTTTTGCAAATTGTGGAAAATGCACCAGCTAGCAAAGTCTGATGGTGCTGACAGTAGTTTGACTGTTGTAAATATGCTGACGTGCAACCCAACAAGCCATGGCAAGGTAATCTTCTTAATTGCAGAATATGCATTATTGTATTAAATGTTTCCAATGATTCTGTTTAAATGATCACATGCACACAGAGGTGACCTGGGCTGGACAGTGTCAATCCACCTACAAACAGCGCAGCAGTACTGTACACTGCTGTGTCAAGCTAATTAGGTGTTAACGTGTTTCGCCGTTGATCGCGTGTCTGAGGTCTTTAATCGTTTGACTGGGAGGAGGAAGCTGCGATTCAGCTCCATGCCAAGTGCCATTTAGGCTGAGGTGCTAATAGCAGGGGTCTGACACTGATACACACACTTTAATTGTATGTTGTGTTAATGAGACGCAGGGGAGGGAGGGAGGGAGGGAGGAGGGGCGAGAGGGAGAGAGCGAGAGAGAGAGAGACAGAGAGAAAAGTGGAGAAAGAGACAGAAAGAGACAGACAGAGATCAGCCAATGACCTGTGTGATGCAGAGAGACTGTTCTGACAGCTCATTGCCCAGTGCTGTCAACCCTGCTCTCTGTGCGTGTGTGTGTGTGTGTGTGTGTGCATGTGTGTGTGAGCTTGTAGTATGCAGATGAACATATTATAACGTGCATGATTAGCTAATAACACTCATTGAAATCATGCATCAAATTACCATATTGAATGTGTGTGTTAACTTCATTTATATTTAACAATTGGGTGAAATGTTACCTTTTACTAATGACATAAGCACTATTACGACTGCATTATGACTATCAATATGTTATATTCACTTTATAATTATTCCAAATAACATGGTAAAATATAAAGAAACAGTTGTCTCACCCACCAACCCAGGTGAAAAAATGTAAGGATTCATTTGAAAGCAGGCAGAAGTGTCACAGTTTATATAATCCATAAGGGGTTCTAAATTATATGACAAGTTTTCAGAGAGCCCTTTGTGTAGTTTCTTTTTTTCCTCAAGCTTGATACATTTCAGTACTTCCTTAAATCAACCTTTTAAAATGTATGAGTGTTCATTCCAAGATAGTAAGACTAAACTCTAGCATGTAGAGCAGTGAAAGACAAGGTCCTTTGCAATGTGACAAACATGGTTGGTAATATTTTTCAGAACACAACATTTGAATTATTTTGGTCCAGTAGTCAGCTAATTGGGGACACCATGTGTGGTGCGCATGGATACGATTGGTGGATGAGCCCTTGCTCTCTAATTTGGCATTAATAAATTCTAAATAGCATTTTGCGCTGAAGTAACCCGTGTTCTGCACAAGTAGAAGAGCACAAGTCGAGCATATGTCGTTCTAAGACTTTTTTCTAATTCTCAAAGGATGAGCATCCTCTGGTCAAACATAACTAATTATCATCGTGCGATTAGACTTGATAAATGTGAAATTGTCATTTATAAATGTATCAGTATGTTGCTACAGTATGACATGGATGTACGGAGGGACTCTTTGTTATAATATTGAATAACGATCTCCCACCCTCACAAGTTGACTACCATTATTCAAGGTCACCAATAATCAGCTTTTCTTTTATACCAGCAATCTATGTATTGTGTATGTATTGACATCTGTTTTATGTGTGCACGTATATTTGTAGCTGGGCTGGTCACACAATTAATCCGTCACTTTGTGTGCTATCAGAGAAAAAGAGATTGTGTGTGTGTGTGTGTGTGTGTGTGTATGTTTATGTGTGTGTGTCAGGGTAAATGATAGAGGAGGGTTGGATTGACCTCCTAATTACTGCAGCGGTGATGGGAGGAGAGACACAAGGCCAGAGGTTAATAGCTGAGTTGTCGGACAAGAAGGCTGAGCGGAGAGAAAGGGGGCGGAGGGGAGGCGAAAGGGGTGGAGGGGGGTGGGCAGGTGCGCAGGAGAGGGGCGAGGAAGACGTAAGCAGAGCAGAGTAGAAGACAGAACGACAGAGGATGGAGAGAGGAGAGAGCAAAAGAGAGGAGGAGAAGGACGGACGTGGGTGTGGACGGCATGAGAGAATGGAGGGTAAGGAGGGGCAAAGAGTAGGAAGAAGTCAGGGTGAGGAGGAAGGAGAGATGATTATCATGCTGAGAAAATGTTTCCCATGCTTTGCCTTCAGAGATTACAAGAAGTTGAGTTTGTTGAGCAAAATGTGCTCTTGGGGAGAATGAACCACCATCAAACCATCCCAACAAATCATTGAAACGAGGTTGCCTTTCAAAACAACCCATATTAGTGTCTTCTGATCTGGTGCATCTATGGGTAATTATCAATTAAGTTTAAGCAAAGTGCTTGCTTAAGGTAAGATTGTGGTTACTGTTAAAACAAACATTGTTGGCTGGTAGGGAACAGAGTGTATTTTATTAGAACAATTTCCGGTGTCACATTTTCTATTCTTTGTACACCGAACTGTCCACTCTCGCCTCCACCCAAAGTGGGGATCCAGACCGAAAACAGACCTGCACAGGGTCTGAAATAAACATAAAAATCCTCACCAGGTGGCGGGTCACTGAACGTTTCTCCCGGCAACAACATTTTTATGCCTGAGACTTCTGACATCTATGTAGAACGCTTTAGAGTTGTGACCACTGAGTCAGTGGTACCAGACAGTACAACTCTGGAATATATCATGTAAAGTTAATCCCTGAATATTTTTAACGTAGCAATTGCTTTTTAAAAATAATATTTCTTAAAATAAAGTAAACATATCTGCCATGCCATGTGACCTGAAATCTTTCCTTGCCACAGCCAACATTTACCCTGTATTTAGTCGGTGCTAATTTCATTCCCTCGTCTTGCATTAAAATAACTCAGGGGGCTATGCATCAAATGAATAATGGTTTGCAATGCTTATAGTCAGGATTTTACAACTCTGGAAAATTATAAAGGGTACAACTATTTATCTATTGTCGTGGCAATCGCGAGCTTAACAGTAGAAATATCGTTTTCATGTTACTAATGCTGCATTTACTCTGCATGGTACAGCACGGCTCTAGAAATCTCGACTCACTCCTTTGTGGTTTTCCATTAGCAAAAGTTGATAGTACCCGGTGCTTTTTTTGGCACCACCTCAGTCGAGCTTCCAAGTGAGCTGAGCCGATACCAGAAGGTGGAGTTAAACACTGCCGACCACTGATTGGTCGGAGAGAATCATCACTAGCGTGACACGGGCCATCGGGCACAAACCCACCATTTTTAAATAGCCAAGCTAGCTTTTAATAGCAATCGCAATTTTTCAAATGGTCAAAATTCGACCCAGAGTGTCGTGTTCAAGATGTCACGGCAGTTTCACGCAACATTGCTATTGCGATCAGCTGAGAATCCCACCTACAAAAGGGAGTTGGGTCGAAACGAATGAGGCATAAGTAATCTGCCACGAATGTGCGTTTGTATTGGATTTGCCAATGCAGCACCATGCCATATGTGTTGCTGAAAAAAATGTACCCAGGTTAAACGTTATTTTGCTACTTCCTTCTTCATTCTCAGAGATTAGTCGTCATTTGCACACTATAGGCATTTGTCAAGAAAAAGGGTAGTTTTAAATGTTTGAACAAATGACAATGCTGTTGTTTGCTGGTGAAGACGCTCTAATCCATCCACCCATCAGGCTGGATCTTCTGTCAGCATGCATTACATGAAAAAAGAGGAGGAGTGACACCATACTAAAAGTGAATTTATTTAAATTGTATTTAAATGTATGTATATTTTAAGCAGCTGCATCAAGCACCAACCATTGTTTTGTTTTTTTTTTTGTATCTTTTCCAACTTTGCAAATGATATGCATAAGTCTTTAAAGTCATTTTTATTTATAAAACAAATGAAAGCCTCTTGTGCTCCTCCAGCATAGTGAGCATGCCACCACAGGCTGATCAGGGCTTCACTTGTCATGACATTGAGTTGCATGAGTCAAGCCTTGGGAGAAAAGTTGATCGTAGTTGTGAAACCACTGTTCATCCTCATGCTGTTTTTGAGTACATCTTTATCTAGGCCAGGTTACCAAAGCAAACATTGTAGTTAACCGGCGGTGAATAAAACATCACAATTCATTCAGACAAGCCTCCTCCAAAATAAAAGCAATTTCCACTCCGTGTGCGTCTGGTACAGTTTGTCTGTTGCCTGCAGCGGTGAGAGGCGATTAGAGCTGAAAAAGGGGGTTAGAAGACAGAACCTCATCAGGAATATGGAACGGCTCTCGCAGACAGACAGAGACACACCAAGTGACACCCATAACCCAATTAAAACAGGGGCAAATGAGAATGCAAAAGACTGAATGGGCATTGGCTAGAAACTTCACAAATACATCTGCAATGTTTAGAGGTGGGTGCTGAAAAACAATAGTCATTCACATAGATTCAAATGTCTGACAGTTGAATATAGCGTGAATATTTCGGTAAAGGAAATCTGTTGAGCTCGGTCTGAGTCTCAAATACAGAAAGGTGGCTATTTAAAACCAACATTAACCTCCTATAGTCTGCAGAACTCTCTCCATTCTGACGTAAGTGATCCACGTCATTTCCATTCTCATCAAACCATTTGGTGACCTCTCGTGTTCTGAATGAAAGCATCTGCATTCGTCATGTTTCTCCACTCATTTATGTTGGCGCATCTTTACATCAGGTGTGGCTTGTGGTAAAGTTCAAAGGCAAGAATCTTCATAAACTACATCAGGTGTAGTTATCATAAAAGATAAGGTGAAGGTCTGATGCTGTTAATTTGGGAAAATCAGGCAACAATAAAAAAAATACTAAAATCTGCGTGTGACGAACACTGTCATCTTGCAGCAGGAGAAACAACAACATTTGTGTGCACGAGGTTATGAAATCAATTAAAACATTTAAAAGTAAAAGTTGAGAACAATGAGCCTCACTTTCAACAACACTAAAATGTATATAAAATATCAAACTCAATTGTAATAGATATGTTCCACTATTCAAAGTTTGTGGTTCGATAAATAATCAAATTAATAACTTGATTATGCCGTTTTACTTATCACTATTGCAATTTTCATTATAGTAACAAAGCACGCTAGTTCCAGTAAGATAAACAGTATAAAAAAAAAAAAAGACTCTACCAGATATAATTAGAATTGAAAACCAAAGAATATATCTTTATAAATTGGTCAAAACTAATTAAATCTTTACCATTCTATGCTCCTTAGGCAGGGTGCTCCAAAATACTTAATCTTTTAAAACAACAAAAATAATAATTAAGTTTTGCCCTGGGACAACAGCTCATGCAAAGATAGCAATAAACATGTTGAGGACTCGTACAGGAAACAGCTCCTCGCTGCGTGTTCCAGGTCTCGGCCTGCAGTCTGAGAGAGAAGTGAAGTGAGAGCGTTGAGAGTCTGATTGTAAACATTATGGAAACACTGATGGTGGTGTTCCTGTTTGTAATTAATTACCCTGATTGATTCCGACTGCAGCTTGCTTTTGAGTGGCATTTCATCATGATGTTCTTTAGTTAATACCCCCACTCCCCGCTAATAAAGCAACAATTAAAACAGTCATTTGCATCTAACATTATACCCTCTATTAGCTAGTGAGGGAAAACGTAGCTGAGGGGGGCAGAGGTTGCTGAGTAAAGACACAAAACTAAATGTCTATGTGTGTGTGTCCTACTTGTACTTACTCAAATGTAGCTGCATACATAAAATAACCTTGCAAACACACACACACACACACACACACACACACACACACACACACACACA
>CALSCE010009315.1:65982-91131 GCA_943593645.1 Bovichtus variegatus | reverse complement strand
CGCACTCCTTGATTAAACGGCCCCTTTAATCTCAGCTGCTTCCTGCTTTCCCAAGGTCCCCTCCAATAAGAGTAACTACCTCCTGACCGCTCAATAACTGTAACTGTGCTTTTTAATACCGACCGATGGTAAGTAAAAATAACCTAATATCTTCAGATTAAATACGTCTTTTACAGTCTAGCTTTGCCCTGCTGTGCTGCTTTAAGCTGCCCCCCCCCCCACACACACACACACACACACACACACATACACACACACACGATTTGTGCATGCACATCATAGATACCGCCATGCATTCACACACGCTGAACACATATACTTATAATCACAGTGGCATAACCATGCTTAAAAATATTAAATGCTGCTAGAAGGCTTTACAAATTGCACTTGTGACCTGACCTGCGAAGCTTTTTGGCACCCTGGAAACATTACTCTGCTTGATGAATACGTAACAACGTTGAATGATCGAATTCTGCTGTTCTGCTGTATGCAGTCAAACAAGGAAGAGCTGCCTGTTATAGTAATGACTCACTGCAGGTTAAACCAGGAGCAAGGCACTTATGCGGCCAGAGTTGCAGATTTAATTGCCACCGGGACCAGGAGTTAGACTCTTATCTGGTGTGATAATGCAGCAGGTTGATCTATCAGTCGGTGCTGTCCATTATGATGTGGCTTGTGATGAAATGCTGATGATGTTTGCTTTTTTGAATGATCTAAAATCAAACCGATCAGGCATACGTCATATTACTAATTAATATGGATAGAAAGAGAAATAAAAAGAGGGATAGAAGTAAGAAAGCAAATAAAAGAGTATAGAAATGGGTAAACAGAAGAAGGAGACTGAGGGGAAATCAGGTGGCTCGTGTTTTATCTGTTTGTTAATTATTTCTCTAGTTAATTTCCTTTTGTATTTAGATGCTTCGTTAATACTGTGCATCTGAGATTCATGTCAATAAAAACTGAATGGGAGGGATGGAGGAAGAGGGATAGGTCGAGAGAAAACGAGCCAGAATAAGAAGGAAAAGGAGAGATGGATCATTACAGAGAGGTAGAGGAGACAATGTAAGAATTTGAAGGAGGGAAATCAGCTGAGGGATAAATAGAGAGAGAGAGAGAGAGAGAGAGAAGATTTTGGCAGTGGTCCAGTCATCATGCTGAGTAAATGATTTGACTCTTATCAAATTGAGGGTTAAAGACTCAACGTTACAGTATGCTATAACCACAGAGATATCCAGCACAACAATGTTCCGTCATGACATTTGGACACCTTGGAGTCAGGGGCTGTCGCACGCACATGCACACGCACACACACACACCTGGAGCCAGGCATACTGGTCTTTCCCAAGAGCGAGTGGAACCCCGCTGTGCAACTAAGAGCATCCTCCATTAACTCCATCACACACACATGTCTGCCCCTCTTTATGTCATGGACATACACACATGAGAGGAGAGGGAGAAGGGAGTGAAGAGACTGGATGAAAGCCGTGAAAAGAAAGGAAAGAGGGAAAGAAGACAAGACTACGCAAGATAAAGAAAAAGAAACAAAGGACAGGAGAAGAAAGAGGGTTGAAGAATGAAGAGGAAATAGGATAGAAAGGAAAGAAGGAAAGGAGAAGAGACAACAGGCAAGAAAAAAGGACAAAAAAGAGACATGAAAATATAAAACTGAGAAGAAAAGAGATGAAAGGAAAGGAGGAGGCAAGATGAAAAGGAGAGAGGAGATGAGGAAAGAAGAGAAAGGACAGGTCAGGAGAAGAAGGAAAGGAGACTAGACTAGAAAAGAAAGGAAGGGGGATGTCTGGAAAAGAAGGAAAGGAAAGGAGACGCGAAGAAAAGGGGAGATGAGTGCAGGAAAAAAGGAAATGATACGCAAGAGGGGAAAAGAAGGAAGGAGACAAGATGAGAGGACAAAAGAAAAGGAGACGAGACGAGAAAAGAGGCAAGGTGAAAGAAAGAAAGAGTGGAGAAAGAAAAAAAAAAAACAAGATAAAGGAAAAAGGGAAAGGTAAGGAGATGAGAAGATGTGAAAAACAATAACAGGGAAGTAAAAGTGGAGAGAGAAGAAAGGAACATAGAAAAACTGAAAAAGCAATGAAGGAAAGAGGAGCGGAACAAGAGGAAGACGAGCCAAGACGAGGGAGTACATCGAGCGCCTCTTCTTTGTTTGTGCTCCATCTGCGTCGGCGTGACGACGAGCATCGGCAGCTCAGTTAGTTAGTTAGTTAGCAGGGGAATCAGTGAGTACTTAGGCCCCAATTATCCACTAAATCTGCCTCTCTCTCTAAATGAGATTATTGCCACACACAGAAGCTGTGGCTCCCATTGGGTTCCATTAACTTTGATTACTCCTCATTATTTACTTACAGCTCTGCCACTGTTATTGCTTTCACTCACACACAAACACACAAACACAGAGGGAAGAAGCGAGGAGGGTGGCGATGCAAACAGGGAAGCGCATGTAGAGTGATATACAAACATATATTGAGACTGAGGAAGATTTACTTCACAAAAGCATGTGTAAGTAATAAAAACAAAACAGTGAAATGACACGCTCGTGTGTAGACCTAAACAGTAAGAGAAAACAAAGTTCTGAGAAAAGCAAAAAGGGATTAATGACACAAGGAAAATGGATACAGAGAGAGGGCAGAAAATGTGTACGTCAGTGGGAATGAAAGGAGATAATGAAAACAAAAGGGGTGAAGTACAGAGAAAATGGCAGTTTAAATAGAAAGAAGGAGGGAACCATCAAATACCACCATGAACATTTGATTTCATTGCACGCATGCTGGTAATACAGTTTTCAGGGGAATAGCATCAACTGAAGGAGGAGAGGGGGAGCTAAAGAGAAGGAGGGAAAGAAAGAAACATAGGAGTTGTCATGGAAGGAAACACAGAGAGATGTGGATGGAAGAAAGTGGGAAGAGAACAGACTGAGAGATGCAGCAGGAATTATTCCTGATACATTGCAGGGAAAGAATGAAGAAAAGAGAAAGGGACGATTAGAGAAAGATTATCCTCACTAGAGAAAAACATAACCGAATCTTACCCATAGTTCTAATAAATAAGTTGTATCGATTTGACATAACAGTCGTATTTTTTTTTTTTTTTACTTTCAACTGCATCTGACAGTCTTCATCAGGGATGGAGTTTGCTCAGTGAGCAACATATTGCGTGGACCTGGAGTTAGCATTATTTTGTCAAACTACTCTTTGATGAACTTTCCAGCTCAGGTCATATCAATAATTTTTGTCAATTGTCATTTTGGAAGACACTTACAAACGAATGGTGAATCGAGTGAAAGCACACATTTGTTGTTGCTTGTATTATTATTCTAATAACAACACATCTTGCTTTAAATTGAGGCCTTTCTGAATAAAGGTTTTGATTTAACTATTTCTACAATTTATTTTACATTCACACAAGGTGGATGTGGACCAGAAAATGCAAAACAAAAGAAAGTGCTGA
Source organism: Bovichtus variegatus (assembly GCA_943593645.1). Lineage (NCBI taxonomy): Eukaryota > Metazoa > Chordata > Actinopteri > Perciformes > Bovichtidae > Bovichtus > Bovichtus variegatus. The sequence continues at coordinate 87,666 of CALSCE010009315.1, read as the reverse complement.
ATTAAAGAGGGTCTTAGTCAACCCCTAAGCAAACATTTATTCATTTTTTGACATGGAAAGTAACACTTGTGTTTTTAAGGAGGCCCCTCACTACATAAGAACCCCCCCCCACCCTCTCAATCCTTTACTGTAGAGAGCAAACAAGTTTGTTTGGTGACTGGAGAGCCGTTCAGTTGTTGTTTTGGGGCCGTTCCCAGCGCTCACGGCACACACCACTCTAATGCCACACTCTTTGTGCACTGAGCTGCCATACAGGCCAAATCACCAGGGCACAAGTGTGTGTGTAAATGTATTTTGGCATAGTGGATTTGTGTTTGTGTTTCTGAAACCTATTACCACATCAGCATCAAGAGATCACAGCTGTTTCGCCTCCGAACTTTCTGATGGCAAAACTATACAGAAAGCCAGGAGAGAGAGAGAAGGAAAAAAAAAAAAGAAAAAGCCGAGGGAGAAAGAACTCAGCTCTGAGGCCTAATTTCACCGACATTGTCCCTCGCCTAATTGCAAAAATCCCTCCGTCTCCCCTTCCCTCCCTGTCGTGCGGCTCTGTGGCGCTCCAAGGTAAAAAAGAAGCCGGGTTCTAATTTCATTTTGGTTTGTCTTAGGACAACTCTTAGATGTTTAATTCTATCCCAATTTCATGTAATCAGGCAAAATACTTCCCTAGAGGGAGGGCAATGCAGGCCAGGGCCAGACGTGTGCTATTTGCAAATGTAATTGGTCCACCTTTATTCTGCTCTCCCTGATGTTCAGGCTGTCTTTTCTCTTTTCTCTCATTTATCCTCTATTATCTTCTCATCCTTCGTTCCATCTTTTCCAGTATCCCCACATTCTCCTTTTCTTCCCATCTCCTTCCTTACTTCCTCCCCCGTCCCTCCCCTCCCCTCTAGGCGAAGCCAGCGTGGTTGTTATTGTGATTTCATATTTTCTTCTCATCCCAGCCTTTGCAGCCTCTGGACATTGACTACAAAATCCATTATCATTTGTATATTTTAATTATGCAAATGAGGATAGCTCAGCTGGCCTGTTGGAGGCTGCAGGGGAGAAAGCAGGAACTCCATTGCGGGTGATTACAATTCATCCGCTCGTCTCGCTTTAATTGTAACAAGCTAATTACCTTGTTTCCATTTAGTTTGAACAATGCCAAAAAGAAAAGGGAACAGTGATAGCTTTGGCTAAGTCACATGGCAAAGCTAGCTGACAGGCATATTGAGGGGAGGGAGGGAGGACGAGGGAGGAGTGAGAAATTAGGGAAGGAAGGAAGAAAGGGAAGAAAGATCTTTATAAACCATTGAGACAGGAGTTTACAACCATGAAAAATTATCACTGCAAACATGGTAAACATTACCAGGAATGCGCGTTACCATGCATTTGATTGGTCAATGCAGTGCATTACCAGATAATGTTGCATTGCATCTGAGTTCGGTTCAACTTTTTCGCTGGATCACCTTGTGTTTCTGCATCACCACCCCTACTGTGCAACCTCTGGTCTCACTGAAATGAATGAGAGGGGGGGGGGGGGGCTGTGTATGTTCAGGGCTCATGCTGGTCTGTACACAGTCACCCTTGGCGTGCTTTAAGTGTTGTCTGGTGAAAAAAAAATAGAAAAAGAATAATGTAAACTTGGTTATGTAACTGAGTCACTGAAAACTATGTGACCACCTTTATTGATGTAGTGCCTTATTCTGGACATATTGTTATTTGCGTGCATGTTAATTAGGTTTACGTCAATAGATTGACTTCTTGCCTGATGTTGGAGGAAAAGTGCATCGACGTGAATGGGCAACAGTTTGATCAAAGAGGGTTAAACCACAGTGCAGAATTTACAGTGATTGAATGCTTCTCTCTCTGAGAGCTTTGAGGCTGAAAAAACAATTTTTGCAAACGCAAGGTAATTACTGTTTTATAGAAACCCTTTTGATTACAGTCATAACCCTGGTCTGTTCTGAAAGGCTACTCTTTGTAGTTTACTATTAAAAAGAAAAACTATAAGTGAAGCTGAACCACATTCACAGAAGCACAAACATGGTAACAATGTATGTTATTTTAATGTTACTGTTGTGTTCAAATGCACTCCTTTTACAAAACAGGTAAATGTTGTTGCTGTGGCATTAAGCTCTTAACATATACACCTTCACACAGAATACTGAGGCTTTTGAACTTTGAACTTGATGTATAGTTTCTCAGTTGAGTTTGGCTATCGGTCTGACTGATAAAACTTCTGAGGCAACAGGCTAATATTTAGGGAGGTTCAGGTGTATTCAGCAGAAATCCGGATAACATATATCCGGGCCAAGACTTCCTCTTCCTTGCGCCAGTCATTGTTTACGGTCCGATTATCAACTTTAGACGGGAGAATGGAGTTGGAGTTGAAAGACGACGTCTACAACTGTATTGTTTCACAAGTAGCCAGTTTACAAGCTAATCTTAACTGCAGACACGAAAGCCAATGGGTTCCAAGATTGCAATTCAGCAAATGCATTCCGCGTCTTTTGCTGTCCACATGGACCGTTGCAACCAGAGCCCGCTCAAACGTGATTGTTCAATGCTACTCGGACTACAAACGGAAACGAGAACACGTCCGAATCCAAAATGCTGCACCGTTGCCTACAGATTAAGCCATATGCAGAATCTGTTCATAGAGATTAGGGTCAACTAGATGTCATCTCAAATAATGTCACCCTCCCCCCTCACGACCAATATGTCATTGCCAATAAACAAGTTTCAGCGCCCATTCTGTCTGTTGTACAGGTTGAGTTGATAAAGGGCAACTCAGGAAAGGCAGTTTCTCTGACACAAAAAAAGCCCTGCAGACTTTAGAAAGCAGCTGAGGCAGAAGTGAAGGAAAGCTAGTTATTGTATTCTTTGAAAAAAAAATGTAATTGAGGAATAAAAAAAGTTCTGCCTTCAAAAAGAACAAAGGCTATCATCCTGAACTTATATAGGCTTATAGTGCATAACTGGCTCATAGTCCGCTCGGATCCCTCTACGTGAGACCAGGTTTGTGTTTCTGCCAGAGGTGTTCAGTCTCATATTCACTCTGTTCAGAGGTTTCTCGCTAAAATGAGTCCAGGGCTTCTGGGGATCAAGACCAGGCCTCAGCTGAACAAGATCTCATTATCTCTCCCTCACATAGACCCATGCACACACATACATGGGCGCATACTTTACATAGACATACACACACACATATGTATTCACACATGCACACATCCCGTCATGCCACAATGAGCACCATGTCACAATGAGGGACCCTTTATCTATGTCACCAAGAACAAGTCACTCCTATGTGAAGTATTTTACAGATTGGAAGGAGATAATGATTTTCTACGGGAGCTCGAAAGGCCAAACTTGTTATTTTTTCTCGTATCTCCTTCTCTGTGTCTCTCTCCTCTCTTATCCTCAACTTCACACACACACTACACACAGTCATTCGCATACAGGTGCAAATACACGCTGACACACGTATCTACAGACACTTACATCCACTAACAAAATACCAGCAGCCATTCCTCGCACTTACATGCACTCTTAACATACAAACTCATGTACCGGCAAAAAACACACTCAGCCCTTCTACTCTACACATAGACAGGCACCTATAAACACACACACACACACACACTCTCAAATATTTACCTTCTTTCCTGTCTCTACCAGGCAGCATGGCATGCTCCTCTTGCCAACTCCCACCTTCTCCATGCCCACCTACTTTGCGCTGCCATCAGGGAGAGACTTGAAAGGTATTTGAAACTGTCTTCCTTAATCATTTCCCGGATCCCGCAGGACACGCTGTGTGACGTGACGGTAGAAGGACTGAGGAGGGAGGGAAAGAGGGGGAGGAACAAGGGGGAGGGGGGGGGGGGGGAAAGCGATGTCACACATCAGTCATGTCCTCTCCAAGGGTTCAGGAGGAACGCCCAGTGACACAGATGGAAGGAGTGAAAGACTGGAAACAGAACCATCTCTAAATTGTTTTGCAGGTCTTCTTAAAGGTTGCAGTAAAAAAAAAATAAGTAGGATTTAAAATATTTTTGTAACGGAGCGGCAAGAATTAGTAGAATTCACAAGACCAGAAAATGAATTACAAAAACAGATTTTTTGTGACTCCAGTTATAGTCTTTTTGCAATGAGATATAAACTGGGTCATGGGCCTCTTTCTGCCACCACCTCCATCCCCTACCCATCTGTGACATAACTAGTTGTATTTTATAATGACATTACATCCCATGTTGAGAGACTGGACTTACTCCCTATGTCGCATGGCTATTAAAAGATTAATAATCCATGCTTTTGCTTCTTACCCTATCCCATACCCCCTCACGCTTTATTCTTCTACAGGCACATTTTAGCCCAGGTAAGTGACCAGACTAGGTGGTTCACTTTTATGTTGCAGAGACTTTAAAAAAGAGCAAACTCGTCCAAACTAGTATGTTTTGTGGGCCCACCACCTACTATGTTTGGTTTGACAACCTTTACTATCAAAAGAGCTATTAAAATAAATAATTTGACTGGAGCTGCAAAACATATTCGATAACACAGCTTATAAAGTTTTATATATAGTTATACTATATATACAAAAACTATAGTTTGTTGCATTTATGAAATCATGGAACAACAATAAAGACATTTTTACCTGTTATAATAAAGGAAAACACCAAACTCTTTTGAAGAGGAGAAAGAAATACACTGGCATGTGTAGGCCGACTTTGAAATAAATGACACACGGAACTATGCAGGCCTGTTTGAGTCCTCCCCATATTTGTGGAAAATTAATCAAATAAAAAGTAGACCACTTTGAAATAAATATTACCTATAGCTGCAGCCTAATAGCTTAAAAAGAGTAACCATAACAAATAGACCAGTTTTCATTTAATTATGACTAAATCCGTTTCAGTGTGCTGTCCTCTGCCACGTACAGCGATCAACCGTCGCACCTGAACATAAAACACAACTACATCAGCTCAGGGTCTAAAATAAATATATTATTTGCAAAATAATAGCCTATTAAATGATAGTGTTCTCACCTGTCTGATGTGATTTCTGTTGCCGAACATGACTACAGATCTTCTCTATATCAGGGCTGTAAGGTGTGACTTTGATCTTCACACAGGAATGCAGGCTGTCATCAGTGATGCAGGAGCGATATTTGGATTTTATGTAGTTCACGCTTGAGAAAAGCTGCTTGCATAAGTATGTTGTTCCAAAGATGGACAGAACTCCAAATGCATAAGTCTTCATGTTCATATTCTTCATGTTCATATAAGTGTCAGGAATGGCATTCCATGTTTCAAGCACAAGGGGAGGTTTTCAATATCGCTCCATTTGTGCTCTTGTGCAAAAGTGGCCACAAAACTAGCAGCAGTAGTTGAGTTTAAAGGATTGTTCACTTCTTGAACGTATTTTTGCTCTGCTCAGCTTTTCGCAGCAGTTCCAAAAATCGCTCTTTTTTGCTCCTCTTCAGCTTGGTACTTTTCAGCAATTGCTGTGTGCTTCTTCTGGAAATGTCTTTCAACATTACATTTGTTGTTGTTTGCTAATTTCTCGCCACATATCAAGCATACAGGTAAGCTAGCATTGTTGGCAGCGAAAGCAAATTAATCTGAAGTTTATTTGAGAATCACCAGTTGGTGATTGTGTCCTCATGAAATTATTTTAAAGTTTATATTGACTAGCTGGACTTTATCATTAATGGCTCATCCCATTTTCTAACCACTTTACTGGGGGAAACCCTGAGATCCACTAATGTGTATGGTTCTAATGGATGGTTGGGTAGAGGCTGAGGCTGAAGAGGATTTTGAATCAGAGGTAGCAATTACAAGTCTGAGGCCTTAGTACTCCATTGATACTCTATTGATCCATTCAGTTTAAGTCAGGTTGTAGTTCAAACATTTGGTGGCCTTGTTCACTAGTGGGGGTAAGATGGTGCATGAGACAGATAAGTGAATCAATGCTGGTGTACCGTGGTGAAGACCGAGTCCAAAGGCCGAGCTTTTTATTCCTATTTTCTGTATCACAAATACCTTTCTCTCAATACTCTTTACTTTGTCTCTGTCCATGGTGCTGAAATACACAAGTCAAAGCCTTGCCACATCAATTCATTCATTTTTTGTACTTTTTGAAACGAAAATCCAGTGATCGAGTGTTTGTTGGCTTTAAACTGTAATACTACTGTGAACACTAAGATTAACATTGAACTAAATAGTATGTTAAACTAGAAAGGAAACATTATTCATTGTTTGTCCTTGTCCAATGTATAGAAATGTGCAGTTATAAAACTTCCGCTCATGAGCTGCATATATTTTTAATCCTAATCCTGAAAACCTATGTCACATAACAATAAGACTATAATGGAAACATCTGGGGTCAATAATTCCCATCTACTTACATTTGCAGAGTTAACATACATTTCTAAGCTGTGGACACGCATATTAAAGTAAGCATTTATGTAGCACTGCGTGTATTCATCAATTGTAACTCTCCAGTACTTGCTATCGGAATTATCCTATTATGCAATCATTTATGTATTTGCTTTTACCCTGTTTCTAGTAGAAGACATTTATGAAACAATTCAATGAACCAAGATTGTTTAAGTGCTAAATAATTTGCAATTACAAGAACAGAAAATCTCTTATGCTGAAATTATTTACATCTCAGCAGGTCAAGGAATACTTAATCTTAACCCTTTGCATGAAAGTCCGCCGCTGGCCAAACCTCTGATCCTATTATATGTCAATATAGAGATGTCACGCTATATGTTAAAGCTGCTGTAAATACCCGAAAATCTTAATGTACAGAGAGTGATTTGATATCTGCGGTAAATACGCAGAGATCACAGATCCCCCTGTAAAGAAGCTAAGTGACTTGATGCCTATTTGACCTAAATGAACGATATCACATGGCGTTTTACATGTGTCTCCATCTACCTCTTCTCTCTTTAACTCCTAGAAAACCTAGTAACTCCAACATTAACATTTTTCATGCATAATCAGTTAAGACTTGCACATGACCTTTAAGTGTTGAGCTGTTGAATTTAGGGCCTATTGTAGCACACCTTAGTCACTAATAAGCTGTCTTTATAACAGTAACAGTGAGGTATAATGATGACAACATCCATATGTTTGTTGCCATATGTCATCCAAATGTGTGTGTGTGTGTGTGTGTGTGTGTGAGTGTGTTTTGTTTGCTCAGCTGTGCAGTTCACACACCATCCAACTCTAAACAAAACTAGTTGGCTCCTGAATGTAGGCGTACCTGTGGCTAGCATAAACAAGACAGCTGAGAACACACAACATTTATTAAATTAAACAACTTTGAAATTACACAGAATTACCTCCCTTACACTACTCATTGCTGAAAAAAGTAATCCCGGTACTGTATCGCGTTACTAAATAATGCGACTGCCCAACACTGCCTGTTTATAAACCAATAGGATGGCATACCTATTTTCTCTGCTAATAGAATTGGATTGGGTCATGAGGTGTTATGCCTGTGCATGTGTGGGTGTGTGCGTATGATTTGTAATTGGGGGCAAAGCATTGAGCGAAGCACAGACATACTTATTAATGAGGCAATATTTCACTCTTAGATATATTATTCAACAAAGAAATAATCATGAAATATTTGTCATTTAATTAATAAGGTTTTGATTAATGAAGTCCACACATATTCCATTTCTGGAACATGTGTGGACTTTGGCCGAGGATGAACTTTGTGTTTCAAATACATCTCAGAGGCTTATAAAACTGTGATCTGCATCAGCTGGGAAGACAACAGCATAATGTAACTAATCCCACGTCTCTGGAATGTAGGATTTACAGCCTGGCAGTCTGACTGCAGGACCTAAAAGTTCATAGTTTTATATTCATTATAGGATGACTTATTTTACTTGCTTTTGTTTACAATAAACACAATAGAATCTTCTTTTGCTGTTCAAAGCTAAGGAGCTTTCTCATTGTTACTTTCAGATAGTCTGAAAGTGGTTTAGTACAGACAGGTGCCAATACGCTGATTCAACTTTACATCACACACTGTCTGTCTGTTACCTGTATATGTAATATTTTATTGTCTGTCTGGTACAAGAGATCTATAAATAGATCTCTTGTACCAACGTCTGCTTAACCAGACCCCATCTTTGTATACGCTTCCTCACTCAGAACAGCATTATGAAAAACTCTATCAGCATCCTTTTAAAGGCTCTTAAACTTAAAGTGTATGCCCTTTTTGTTTCAAATACAACTCAGAGGTCTGTCATGCTTCTACTGTGGCTCACATGGATGAGACTAAGCATAATCCTTGTACTTTATATTTTATATTTAGAACTGCAAGGTTATAGCCTTCTTGGTTCCTGTAGAAATCACTTTTATCAATGCACAAGATTTGTTGAATTTGTGCTGTTAAAGTACTATAGTGCTTACACAGAAAATGATCTTGCATAAGAACATACACATTAGAGAAATAGATGGTAATGAAACTAAGATTCTCTTTAATTGTCTGCTGCTTCCCTCTGAAGCTTCAAATCTATCACCATAAATCAAACAAATGGCGAAGAAGACCACCAGACAGCACAGTTAAAGATCTACTTTCACTTAAATATCTTATGTGTTGCCTCTGGGTTTCAGATACAACTCAGAGGTTTTCAAACAGGTTGGGATCAGAGAGAGTGAAGCAAAAAAAAAAAGAGAGATGGGGGATTTAAACGTTAGCGTTCATTTAGAGATCAGACACTCAGAGGATCATTTTAAAACTGTCAGAAAAATGACCGTTTTAAATCGCCTTAAGATTTTTTGCACCACATGACCTTGCAATTCTCTCCTGTAGTCATGTTTGAATGTGTGGCATGTACATGTACAAATGTGCAAGCAAGCATCTATAGTGTATACACACACTTGTGCTACATGCCCAAAAGTATGTGAACACCTAAACATTAAACCCATATGCAATTGATGCAATTGTTGTTGAACATCTCATTCTAAGACCGTGGGTACTATAACAGCCTTGTGGGGAGGCTTTCCACCATATTTTAGAACTTGTCTGCCGGGATTTGCTACCTAACAGTAATAGGAGGCACCCTTTAGAGGGACTTATTGGCCACAAAAGGGGAAACATGTACAAGAAAAAAAGAAGAGGACCCAGGACAGAACCTTGGGAAACATCACGATAAAGTATCAGATTAGGAGGTATAGTTATCTCCAGTAACTAAAACACTTTTATCACAGAGGAGAACTTGTCCCACTGTCCTGCATCACCATGTATAGCGATGTTTTTTTTAGACTGATCAGTTTCCGTGGAGAGCAGCCAATGAAAGCCAGACTAAAACTTTAAGATTTTAGCTATTAAACACAACATGGATATATGCCTATAATTTTGGGGCAGAGAAAGCTGAAGTGGTTGAACAATAGCTTGTTTGAAATAAGCAGCTTGATCAGGTTGCTGATCATAGAGAGCAAAGGAGGACCAATAGGAAACAGCCCCTGACCAAAAGTATATCCCTGTCCATATACTTTTGGCCATACAGGGTATACAGCAACCTGTGTCAACCTGTTACACTCTTTTATGTTTATCGTTTTTTTGCCTGTGTTTGCGCGTGTCACTTCCTGTTCCCAGCACACAGAGCACTTTCATTGTTTCGAATGCTCTACATTAACGTTCTCATGATTAAACTTGTGGGCCAATCAGCACAGCAGAAGGCCTGGGATTACCGCTGCAACATCTGGGGACTATGCTAATGCACCGCATATGTTTTTAATGTTTCGATTTAGAAGTCAACATGTTGCTCTTAATTTCATCACAGTGAGGAAAAGAGGGTGGGTGAGGGTGGCAAGGGGGGAGGGCAGCGGAGTTGATAACACTCTCTTTTAAAATAAGTAAATCACGACTGATGACAAGAGACCCACCCAAAGTGTTGAGTGTCCCTGAGCACTTAAGGAAACCCAAATAGCCCCATCTGTCAATTTTACACTCTGTGATTCTTACTTAGCACACAGAGCCCCTGTAAGTGTAATATGCTGTGGGGATTTGATAAAAACCAAATACAAACTCCAAAGACACAAACATATTTATGCTCTCAGCCATCATTTTTAATCCATGTTTTAGAGTGAAATGCAGGGCAGCAGGGCCAGTTCAGGACAACTCAAACTAAAATAAACTTAACGTTTTTGTTCCTCTCTGTTGTGTGTTGGACAGAAATATCCAGTTCTTCCTAACGATCCACTCAGGTGTGATTACGAGGGAATTGTCCTGTACTGTGAATGGTTTCAACCTTAGAAACTAGGGCTGTCATGGTTTCTCCAAATTAGAGTCTGGGGATTTTTTTCAATTCAAAAGAGGAGGATGCAATGTTTTTAAGTCCAGTTGCGAATAGATCTATGTAGAGTTCAATCTGACTGAGCGATTCACCATGTTTCAGCTCATTTCAGAGAGGGTGAGATTGACCTCTTGTTCAGGAATGTTGTTCTTTCAGCTTCTCCTTTTTTAGCGAAAGGTTCAAAGGTAACGAGCAGCAAACAAGTTGTTCACAGTTTGACTTGAACCTTACAGTCTCTCTGTCATGCTGCGGGGCACAACACTGAATCTACAGCCATGCTCGCGTGTTTGTGAGGCTGTACTTATAGACACAGCTGTGCATTGAGCTAAATGCTAACATGCTCACAGTGACAATGCTAAAATACTGATGTTTAGCAGATTATATCGACATAGTTCATCATTTTAGTGTAGCTCATTTGCTACACAAAGTACACCTGAGTTAAGCAGGTATTGACATATACCAATATTTGATCATTTGAAATGTTGACCAGATGATGGTATTAGATCAAAAATGAAGCGATCAATGAAGTCAATGGAATTTAGCCTCTAGGGATCTTTAGTATCTGTACCAAATGTCATGACAATCCCATCCAATCATTTTTTAGACATTTCACAACTAAAAGCTCAGAGCTGCTGGTTGTGCTCGAAGAAAAGCCAGCCAACGTCATTAGGATACATTGCCAGGGAACCATTAATGTCTGTGCCCAAAAAGCGTGCCACTCTATCTGGTAAATGTTAAGCTATTTAATTAAGTAAGTGAAAACTTTGACCTGCTGTTGGCGCCAGAGGTAAAGTTGGAGGAAGAACAAAGTCATAAGGATTCATCATAAATATATGTACAAAATGTCTTATCAATCCATCTAATAGTTGTTGAGATATCTCCGTACGTACCAAAGCGATGGACCAACTTGCCAATATACCGATATTGCCCTCCCCAGGGCCAGGCCAATATGTGTTGTACAGATTTTTTTATTTCGATTTTTGGGCTAAATAGATAAATTCACTTGCTGTTGGGTCACAGAATGTAAGTATATTGTGATCCTATGTGTTTACTAAAATTTTAAACGCAACACCAATGTGCCTCAACAGGTTTACAACAAAATCCATTCAGATTAAAGGTACAGTAGAAAGACATTTAACTGTCCTGATTATCACTTTAAAATGTAATCAAACACAAAATGAATTCATGTAATTATATAGAGATAATGTACTATATATGACTGAACTCAGTAGGTGTCCAATGTTAGTATTAAAACTGTTGTGAATTCTCTCATTTATTCATAACATCTGTCAGTCGTCGTGAAAAATAGATTACATTAATGTTGAGGGAAATGTTAATCCTCGGAAAAATAGACATGAAAAAAACATCTTGTAGCGTCTAATATTTGTGTGCGTATTAAAAAGGAACAGTGTGTTTTTGTATGTACTTATGTCAGGGAGCATGCGCTGTATGTGTGTTTATACATTTGTAAATGGGACTCAAGCTTGTTTGGATATCCCCATCAAAAACAATAAAGGCTCACATTTCTGTCATCATTAGCGCTGTCAGATCAGTGTCACATATCCCGCACGTCTCTATCAGCCCTGTTGCTAATCCTTAAATTCACACACTGTTGTAGAGGGGTATTCATGCATCATTGGATCAGCAGTTATTCAGCGACAGATCAAACAGAATAATAATAACAACAATAATGATAAAAGATGTTTTGAGGCCGAGTTTTAATGTGGGGGATTAGCACATCAAAAACAATAGTAGAATCCACCCATATGTGCTGCGTATTATCCCGTTTTAAAAGAGCAAAAGTTGTTGTGTCAAAGAAACAAAGTATGGTTTGTTTGTGAAAAGTCATTTTGTATACTTTTTAGAGAATTACTTCATTAGAAAAAAAATTACAGCGAGTAATGTAAAAGTCAAATATTTCCATATTCAAACCTTTACATTTCCCCAAACTTTTGAAGTCGTTCCGATATGTACAGATACTTTAATGGCATACAAATATGGCAAACTAATCAGAATGTAACCAAACGTAATCAAAATACGTAATTACTGAGTTTTAGTTTTTTCTTTGGTTTATAATATATAAATACATATTGTTAAAATAATATACCGTATATGTTATTTTTTATCTGCAAAACTGGTGTTTTAATCTCCAGCTGCACGTGTGTCATTGTGTGCCTTTTGTCTGTTTGTGTCCTGCATATGTGCTTCAACTTAAGCCACCCCATCCTCACACACACACACACACGCACGCACACACACACACACGCACACACACACACACACACTGTTGTCTCACAGAAAAGAAAAAAAAAGACAGCTAATATGTGTTGTTATTTAAACACCAGAGCAAATAGGCAGCTGAACAATAATTATTTTCTGGAACAATAATTATTACCATTTAATTCTGTTGTTTACCATTTTGCCCGGTGGCCCCTCTTTAAAAGCCAGCCTCTATCTATAATGGCGAGCCCTTGAGCAGAACTGCATTTAACACAAATATCAAATAATTAAAAATCAAATAATTGAAAAATAAAAGTGCGGCCTTTTTGTGTTTGAACATTAATTGCCAGTGAAACATGTGAGCTGGTTCTTTCCAGAAGACTTTGGTGTCAGATTTAATATTTTTTCCATATTTGGTTCTCAAATTCATGTTTTACAATGACATGGAGTGATTATTTAGAGTTATCGTCTCCAAGCAAAAGCATATCTCTGTTTCCTTCATATAACTGCTGATGATTTTTTGTCAAAAATAAACAACCAAACTAAATGTACCAAATTTCAAAACACTAATGCATAGTAATACGCTGCATGGCATCCTACTAGTAGATGTTAGTGAACTGTTGTTGACCACTATACTTGATTTTGCTCTGTCTATTTTTTAACAACATACAAACAATACATGGAGATAAATTTTATAATCTGCCAGATATCTCTGATATTGTACTATATGTTTGTAGGGATTACAAGCCAGATCACAGGATTACACAATTAAATCTGGTCTGGGGGGTCACACAGATGTGACACTGTGACGACACAAACACCAGGTACACACACACACACACACACACACACACACACACACACACATATGCTGGGCCTCAAGCATGTATTCCCTGACAAAACATGCTGATGAGGGAATACATATGACAGACACATACACTGCCAATAATGTCTTTCACCTATTATGTTAAAATGATCAATGTCTACCTCTGCAAACTGAATAGGCAGTACATAGTACACTGCATATTTTTACTTGTCGTCTCTGGTAGCCAGGTGGGTTTGCAACCAAAAGAAACCCACATTGGGCTTCAATGGCTCACAGTGTGCACAGACCTCCAGTCACAACCTCTGGAAATCTGTGCACATCTTCCTCTTCCGCTTCTCTATGGGAAAGGTAATATTTTCTTTCCTCTCCATATTCAAAGCAGAAGAAACTATCCCATCCTGAACTAGAAGAGTGCACTCAGTAGAGTGCAGGTGTGTCCCCCTTTCCTCACCCAAACAAAGAGGAGTTGAATCTCACCCAATTGATTTCTCACAGTCAAGATGGCAGCGGAAAAAACAGAAACGGGGATTTATTAATCTTGTGGCGTGCCTAACTTTTTTAATAGATGTCAGTTTTTGAGCCACAGCAAGGCCAACATGTGGCCTGCAACAGACTTGATAAGGCTTGTGTTTAGCCTATTACATTGCTGGAAAATACCTTTTTCTACTGAAACAGTTGTCGATCCCATGCAGCCCTAACCGGCCGGCTACGAGGAGTCAGCAGTCAACGACGGCATAAAACACTCAATAAAAAATGATTTTCAAACTATTTGAATCACCTCAACCACGAGAGGTTCTTTAGTATACAGTCATAAATATGCCCAAAAAAATATTTGGCCGATGTGTCCAGAAGTATGCGAGATTAACTGCGGACAAACAGTTAAACAAACGCGGCGCACACGACCGAACACATGATCCCCCCCCGAAGCTTACGCCTGCCGGATACAATGACCAATGTATGAACAAACAACAAAAGAACAACCAACATGATGGCACTGAATATTCATGGTGCATTACCAGAAGCTATATAATAAATATGGGTTTCATTTTCTAATATGAGAGTTACTGTATGAACCCGGGCGGCTTTAACCAAAAGATGGGACAGTAATAGTGCGCTAATGGGATGATCTCATGTTTTAACTAATCGTCACAGGGACAATTAAAGAGGCTTTTACACGTCCACGTTTGCAGATAAACACATGCTGATTGATATCATAGTTGATGTGGTCGATGCCTCTCCTCTCTCTCTCTTTCACTTCCTCTGTTTGATTTCTGTGGGAAATCAACTCCATCCTTTTTATTCACCCCCCCCACCCCACCCTCCATCCTTGAGTCTCTGCATCACTCTCTATGTTGCCAGGTGATTAAGCGGTAGATTAACCTCCAGTCCTCATCAATAATAGACGAATAGAAAAAGCCCTGGTTGTTCCGCTTCCTGTCTGCAGCACTAATAGAGCCCTTAACGTTCACATTAACATAGCTCTTGTTTACTCGGGCAGATGGACAGACAAGTCAGAAACGTGGAAAAGCGGAAAGACGAGACACATAAACGCATCACGTGTGTAGTGTAATGCATAGAAACTAAGATGGCTACATTACACCCGTATGTGTTTGTTCTGTCCATGCTAGTCAAATTCTTCCACACCAAGCTCTGAAAACCGTCTGCTTTATGTTGAAACGGTAAAGATCCTTCCCCAAAGTGTTCCCACAAAGCTGGGAGTGCACCAAAATCACATTAGATGCTGTAGCAGTAATCTTTTTTTGAATTAAAAAGATGGGGTGTAATCAAAAGCAACGCCAGAGCAGTGGTGGAATGCAACTATGTACTTTTACTCAAGTACTGTACTTAAGTACAAATCCCAGGCGCTTGTACTTTTATGCAACTTTATACTTCTACTCCACTCCATCAAGGGAAATGTTGTACCTTTTACTCCACTGCAATCATCTCACAGTTGTAGTTACTTTTCAGATTGCAGTTTTTCATCCCCTTCCTGTCCAATGAAAACCATGTATCTGATAAACTGAAGGGTGTAGTGTTACTTCACGTGTTGAGAAAATGCTCCTACATCTTGAGCTAAACAAACTATTTAAAAAAAATAAATAACCTTGGATCAGCTGGAAAATCACAAAGCTGAACACAGGGCTGTCTTTCTGAGAAGCTCATGAGAAGTTGACTTTTTAGACAAAGCTACAGACATATGATGATCTTATATAATGTGATGCATTGCTGAAGATTAAACTACTCAACAGTATATAGGCAGATAGTACAACCTTAAACATCTACAGCAGTAAAATGCAACATACACATTAATGCAGCATTTATATTAATCCACAAGCATCATATATATAATGACTTTTACTTGTAGTGGAGTATTTTCACAGTGTGGTATTTGTACTTTTAATGAAGTAAAGGATCTGAATACTTCTCCCGCCACTATAAGCACACAAAAGTATGTAAACAGACTATCGTGTCTATCGGCCATATGCTGTATCGCACATTGGTCCGATCCAAGCTGCTGCTCTTTGTTTGCTCAGGTTGCAAGTTTAATCCCAGCAGCAGCCAGAACGTGTCCTGCTGATGTGCCCTTGAGCACCACATTTAACCTCTTACCTGTCAGTTGCTGCACGTGAGTTCCAGTAAAATGTAAACATAAAAACAGAAAGAAAAAGACAATTATTATCAGTAATTTTCTTTTCAAATGGGCTCAGATCATTTAGGAATTAAGCTCCTCACATATGTGTACAAGGTTAATAACTGAGGAACTGAAGTTTTTGTTGAAAAACAAGCTTTCACACAAACGCCCACACGCACACACAAAGTGAGAAGATACTGAGTACAGGCCTTATGGGACGACATTTGTGGTAATTCATTCAGAATCCATTTTAACGCATTGTGCAGGCCTAAGTGCCAATCTTCCTTTTTGGTGAGTTTCCATGATTTTATGTCCCATATAAAACGATGCAGTTTGCTCCACAATGGCCTATTTAAGTTACATTAACGCCGAATATTCCCCAGTAAAGAAAATTAAGCCGTGATGCTGCGAGATCATCTCGGTTAGTCTTCTACCCGCCGAGATGTGTCGCTTTGACACCCCGCGGAGAACTGAATGATTCTCTTGGACAAGATAATAGTGTCGTACAGTGTGTCGCTTGCCTGTGATCTCTGCCTCTTTTCCTCCCTTTACCAAACCTGATCCAAAAAATAAGTTGTATGTTTAGTGTTGTGTAATGCTGTTAAGCATAATTAGGCGTACAGGGGTTGAGACAGGAAACAGTATTGCATGTATGAGAGGTACAGTCGTCTTTTCCAAGTTTGTGTCACAAACACACTCATAAAGCAGTTGATGAAGGCTGAGCGTTTTTAATAGATTTCCCAGCTTGGATTGAAATCAGAGCGTTCCCACAAGCACTTGTCCATGTAGAAACAGGAAGGTGTTTAAAAGCTCTCAAGTCCATTATGAAGAGATTAGAACGACGCTTTGCCCACGAAATGAAGCCAACTGATTACTCACTCCAGGGTCTGTCATATCAAGCAACCTTTAAAAGTGATACGTGAAATGTTTCTGTAGTTGAGTTTTCCATCTCTCAGGTGGAAAAAGTCAAACGTGCGTGTGGATCATCTTGTCTTTCCCGCGATGACAAATTTGTTCAACACATTCAGCAAATGTGAGTTTCACATCATGCCAATATTCTCACACATCTCAAAATGAAGCACATAAATGCAGTAATAGATATAAATCGTCACTCAATTCACTACTACTCACTTGCTATGAAAGCGTGTGTTTTGGAAGGTTTTCATTAGAAACACAGTGAAAATAAAATGAAAAAAGCACCACAGGAAAAAGCACTTTTGCAAAAGATGATGGAGACTTTTATGAAATACTTAGTCGTGTTTGACTTTACGTTCTTATATTATATAACACATCTACAAAAGCCCTTATTATGTTGAATGTTTGCATAATCCAAACAACGTCAGGCATGCTGTGTACTCTCTCTCTCTCACACACACACACACACACACACACACACTGTAACCAGTCCCCTCTGACCTTGTAGGCACTCTCCTTACCTTTAAAGCTCACTGTAGCGCCCAGCAGTCTGTCTACACTGGAGCTAATTGGCTTCAGCTCAGTGTTCACTGTTAACGTCTCATTACTCATTCCACTTAGAATAACTTCCACAAGTATGCTTGTGTTCAGAGGTCATTAAAAGTCAAGCAAGCCTTTAATTACAAAAGCGGATCGTTCAGTAAATAAAGTTGCATCTCCCAGCACTTCTGAATGCACGGTGGACCTGCACAAAAATCATGAAATACAAACACAATGATCCCGGGGAGAATGGGAGAAATGGTCAAAATGTACTGTCCAAATGTCACAGCAAGATCAAAGTGATGGGAAACATAAAGTGATAGCATAAGGATATTTATATAATACGAAAGGAATAATGGAGGAGCTAAAACCACCACAAAGTACATCAAGGTTCCAATAAACTCACTAAATGTGTGATACATACACACACTATAACTTCCTATACCTGTATCATATGGGTATATTTATTTATTTTTGGACCCTTTTTGACCTCTCTGTTTTTGGGGATTAAAATGTCTGCATATGAACTAGAGTAATATTTTTAATTTCAGAGCATGCTTACACAGTTGCTGTCTCTGAGGAAGAGTTATCTGTGTTCATTTAATTTCATTGAGTACGATGGTTTGTTCCAAAAACTACAAGGATGTAGGGCTGCCCCCTCTTAGTCCATTAGTTGACTACTTGGTCTTTTTGGTCTTAGTCGACTAAGATTTCTTTCGCCGATTGTTTTATGCTTTTTTCATGCTGAATGACTTATTTCCAAGAAACGTATGAGCACATCTCTGGTAAACACAGTATTTAAAGTGATGCTTTTGCATGTGGAGAAACTCCGTTTTACAGATCTTTCGATTAAATGAACTCATCAATTAGTCGACCAAATCGTATAAGTGTTAGCAGACTGAGCATTTCTGTAGTTGCAGACAGGCTTCTATATCCGAACATCTCCTGAGTTACAGATGTGAAGCAGGTGAAACCTTCGGTGCTGTTCGCTTACACTCACATTAACTTGCAATCTGTCTGTGTCTGTGTTAGCCAGTGATACAGTATCATGATGGGCTTTCTGTAATATTCCTGTAGGGACTTACAGTTAACTTCTCGATTATCTATTGTATTTGTTTTATATTTCTTTAGTGATTTATTGTTTTTCTAAACTGCTCAAAGTGTTATTATTTTGGGTTTTGTGCTTCTTCTCTGGTTGTCACAACATGTTTTTATTTATTCACTTATTTGATCTTGAGTGGTGTCATTATGCAACTCCTACAGCATTTTTATAGTTAGACACACAAAGCACCCTCCGCACAAACGGCTCACACCAAACACTCTGCTGTCTGCATTTTAAAGTCATTAGAGGGATTTAAAAGAAAAGGTGTTTTAATCTTTGACCTACGTTACATGCATTACATTATGGTCAAATTAATTAGTATGCAGAAACTTGAGGGGGGAAAGAAATAGTTCCTCCTGAATAAAAAAGCAATAAAAATAAATAAATGAAATCCTATGGGGCCTATGTATTCAATTAGAACGGATTTGAGGCCTATAGTGCATTCATGGTTGATGAAGACATTCTTAGCATTGCATCATGTGTTTTAAAAAAATACATATTTTTTCAATAATTCACTCTGGCTAATGTTCCAGATCTTCTATGAAATATGGGAATCTTTAGTGGTTGGTCTGGCGTGCTAATTGGTACAACCGCCTCAGGCTGAGCTCCATCTAACAAACTGAGCATCGTTCACAGGGCTGCGTCTCTCCTGCTATGGGAACACTGTAAAAATAGAAACATGACAAATAAAAGCTTAATTAGAACAGATGGCTCCACCCTTACTGGTGGATATCACGCATATGCTCTGTGTGCTAGTAACATTTAAAATATATATTTATTTATTTTTATCGAAAATTGACCAAAATGTTATTATACAGAAATAAAACAGTTTTAGACGTCTTGATTTGACAGAGCGGCCCTTGCTTTAATAAGCTATTGGATGCAGTAAATGTCAATGTAGCCTCATAATATTCTGTCATATGCCTAAATGTGTAATTTTTTAAAAATAATGTGAATAGCATTACTGTATCCATACTGCAATAAAACAGATATACCAGCAGAGAGTGACGCGTGCGTGGTGGCACAGCGGAACGCGCGCACACACGCGCGCACAACCCACTCCCCTGTCTAAATCCACAATCCTTTATTTTCATCATCAAGAGGAATGGGTGGACTTAAAGAGAACGTCAATAATAGTCATTATTATTATTTTCCAATTTATTTAAGATGTGTGTTAATTGTAATGCACAGTAAATCTTCGCTGCAGATGAACAGAAGACTCCCATTCAGTAAAAGACGCGCGGCATTAAGTAAGGATTAAAACTGGGGCATGCAGGGCGACTGTGCACCATATTGTAGCCTACATCTGCGTTTAAATCCACAGTAATTTAATAAAAGCACTGGTGGTGTTACAGGATTGGCTGGAATATATTGCTTGGCACATGGTTGAATACCGATTTTTTTTTTTTATTGTCTAAGTTTTAAATAAAGACATATTCTGAACAATTTTGAGTGAGGCCGGAAAGACAGTTAAATAATGATAATACAAATGTAAAAAAAAATACTTTTAGCTTTAATAAAAATCAAAAAATTGAACGAAGAAAAAATGAAATCGGTGCTTTGTGGTGATTCAGGCTGGCTCCAGTGCGTTTTGAGAAAAGGATATGATGCATTTCAATATGGTAATCACTCACCCGGGGCATGTTTCATTTATTGACAGATTTGATGTTAAATGTCTCAAGCTCACTTAGTGTTGTAGCTCTTAATTTATTATGTTTTGAGCTCTCTTTCCCTCTTTCTCCCTGCTTTGACCCTTCGAGGTCACACAAGCAATTCTTTTTTTTAACGCATGATTAATTTCTCAGTAGGGCGACGGGCTAATGCATTATGAAGAAAGTGAAATGTATTCCAAAGGGGCTAATAGCGCTATTGTATTCCAATAAGTCTTTTCCTGCTTCACATGGTTTAGACATGCTCCGCTTTTGATAACATGTCAGAGACATCTTCCTCAGCCTGGAGAAAGTTGTGCATCATTATGCTCTTTACAAAAAAAAAAGGTTTCATTATTGTCGTTTAAAACATGGAATTCGCCAGTAGGCTAATTATTTTATTAGAGATGTCAGTGTAGCCATAAACTTAGTACATTAGATTTGTATTATTATAATAAGTATTTCTACATTGCTCGGCTAGAGATTATCAAAGCTTCCCAGCAAACAAGTAAAACATATCAATCCATTTATAAAACACATTGTAAGCATAGATTACGCAACATAACTCTTCAGCAAATTTCCAAATATGCATTTAAAACTTTTTTTTTAAATCGGCTAAAGGTTGAACCTTATTAACTTTTATGTAACTGACCCTTAATGATAACATTGGACATACACATAGGTTAGCAAAAGTAGGCTATACACTCAACACTAAAGTCTTTATAACATATTTGATTGTAAAGGCTTAACATTTTCCGACAGGGATTTTTTTCGTACGGACAATTTTTATTTATTAGCTTTTAAAGCTTGCTAAAGCTTTTTTGTATCCTATTATTATTTCCTCTCATCTCTATTGTGACGTCACCCGTTTCAATGCGGCCCGTGCGTGGTTTGCGCCCCCCCCTCCTCCTCCTCCTCCTCCTCTTGTCCCATCTCAGCTATAGTGTTCCCGTGGCGTCCGTCCGCGAGACAAAAGCACGCGCGGTGACAACCTAAATTGGTTTGATAAGGAGCAGATGGGGCTCGTGCTCTCTGCTGTGTTGCTTTTACGCACACACACGAGCTGCACGCACACACTCACAGATTTATGTCATGTTTATCAAGATGCTATTGAGAAAAGATTGGGCGAGAACAGATTGAGAATTGATTAGATAGATACATTTAGAAAAAAAACAAGTTGCATCACACAGTTTCAGTGTTTTTGTGAGTTTCATAGCGTTTATAAATACATAAAAAAATTTTTAGAAAAGGATGTTCTGACTTAAATTCAAATCTTACCACATTACTCACAAATATGTAAAAACAAAAAACGGAAAATGATGGTAACAATGCCGCTTTGACTGCAGCTTTGGGAATACATCCTTTAATTCATATGTAGGGCTCACAGACAGTTAAACTGAAATACATTTATCATTAGCCATACACGCTGCTTCATTGTATTCCTGCTTGTTTTCTGCCTCATGGTAATTAGCTTTTGAGAAATTCAATTCAACA
>CALSCE010009315.1:44673-65882 GCA_943593645.1 Bovichtus variegatus | reverse complement strand
CACACACACACACACACACACACACACACACAGATACACCTGTGTTATGTGTGACATGCATGCATTTGTGAAACTGCCATCCCATTTGATCAGCCATTGCAGCCATAAAGTTTTTTGTAATAGTTTCCTCCGTCCCAGACATGAAACATAGGCGACAGAATAATTTGTCCTGAAAACAACTTCATTAAGTTGTTTTAATTAACGAGGACAATCAGTATTTGGGACAACACTACCCTGCATCCCCATGCAGAGTTAGATGTCCTTCAGACATTTGCTGATATCTGGGTTATAGACTTCATATTTAGGTCTGCGCCTTCATATCTGTAATTTGCCTGCATATTTTTAGTGGAAGGAGTAATTGAGCAGCAGGAGAAACATGCCCTGTTTAAGAGCTCGGAGCAGGGGAGTAGCTAGGAATTACTGGGACCTCTGAGGGAATAATTGGCCGGACCCCCCATTTTGTTGTATGAAATAATCTCACACTGCAAATTTTGAGAGCTTTCTTCAAGTGAATTGTCACTGCCTTTTATAGCACTGGGCGCAAGCAGGGAGTTCCTCTGACCCTCAATTACAACAGATGATATAGGCTGTATGCTTCCTGCTGCCTTTCATCTCCTGGGAACAACCTGCCCATGCTGAAGGTGGGAATCAGCTGTACTGACAATACTCTGATCCCCAGACTCCCTGCTTGCCTGCCTGCTATTTGTTTCTTTCTTTGGCACCTATGTAATCTTTTAATCCACACTGTTTCTGTGTTAAAAAAAAGTCACATATCCATGCCAAACACGTCTGCCAGCAGTTTGTTGGTAATTAATTTGCATCTCACATATTATGTAGCAAAAGTCATACTCGTTGTCCCCAACAATGAAATGTCAAAGAACGTGCATTCGACCGGCAGACAGTTGCTGTAGTTGTGACCGGTTTCAATAAAGTTAATTAGCTAAAATTGCGTTATTCTTAAATTCTGCGTTGGATGTGCTGGTGTCGTCACTATAGTTGACACGCGCGGATGTGTATGATTAGGCTATAGCAGGCTCGTGCTTCTCTCCACCCGGCCGTGCTGTTGGTGTCAGTTAACAAGATATAATTTTGGCTGTTGGGCTAGACTGGCCAGCACAGCGCGTGAAGGAGAGGAGGAATAAAGTGTGCATACGTGTGTGTCCTGGTTGAGAGGGAGGGGGGGGAGAGGGGGGGGGGGGGGGGAGGGGGGGGGGGGGGGGGGGGGGGGGAGGGAGAGAGAGAGAGAGAGAGAGAGAGAGAGAGAGAGAGAGATTAGTACAGCGCGTGGTGTCTGAAAAGCGAATAAAGCCGGTGCGAGCGTCGCGGTTTACTCACATCTCACGAGCAGCTCCTCGCTAGACAGTTGGAGACAAAAGCCGGTACCGAGTCCATGTGTTCCCGGATACAACTTAGTGAAATTTGTACGTGTGCGTGATAAAAAAAAATAATAAAAAAAAATGAGTTGTTTAAAGCTGCGTAGGATAAATCGATTTCTCTTGTGAAGGGGGTCTGTTTTTTTTTTTTTGGATACGCTGTGACCCGTTTTGGAGGAGTATTCTCGGGAGTCGAAGGTAAGGACTGCTCCAACATTTCTGCTGTAGCCTAAAGTTAGTTCAAATGGTTTTAATGCAAATGTACTGAACGACGACTGCGTGGGACTGAAAACAAGATTCTAAAATGATGTAGCCTATTGGAGAAAATGCTTGAGGAGATGTGTGTGGACTTTTCACATTCCGTTGCATTAGCCATAGTTTAAAATAAGTGTGGGCCGTGGCGTATTCTTTTATTATTATTATTACTATTATTACTATTATTGCTATTATTGTTATTATTATTAGCCTATTATTACCATCGCATTTTTGTTACTATATGAACAAACCTTTCCCGTTAAGTCTGCCTTTATTGTTCCATGGATAAACATGATGCCGTACTAACTCACAGCGTGCTAGTTTAATAAAGGCCTACTGCTACTTTGCTTGGAATTAAACTTGGGCTGAAATGAAATTACACACATTTAAGTAGTTAAATATATTGTGTAGTTTGAAGCCAAACTCTAAACTATTGCGTTAGAGTGTTAATTCCTTAATTGTTTTATTGGCTCTTGTGTACCGCTCCTTCCCAGCCAAACAGTTTATTATTGCGCTGTAATAAATTGTTCCAATTCAAAACGACAGCTCTCTGTTTAATATCTGTTTAGCCTGTCACCTTGTAACTCTGTATTATATTTAGCTATTATAGCAATATGTTATTGAACGTAATGTGCAAATCGTTGGTCATAAATATTAGTAATTTAGGCCTATTTGTTAAACAAACATTTCCTAAACAAAAAAAAAAAATTCACTTTCTTTTTTACTGTAGTGGTTCATGTGTTTTTTGTTCTTAAATCATATTACAAATGTGTTGCACAGAAAAAAATATGGATGTGCTGTAGGTAAAATGAGAATTTCTAAACTATACATTCCAGGAGGTGTCCTCTTTATGAAATGCTAAAGCTTATTTCCAAGCAATGTAACTTATTCACCAAAAGGCAAACTTTTACTATGAAGTAAAAAAAAAAAAGTCCTTTATATTGCACATTCAAAACTTTAGAGATTATTTAGAGATTCATGGTGCTATTACTTCCACAATATCAGTATATTGTGGAAGTAATAGCACAATTAATTTGTATGTCACCCATCACATGTACATGTTGTGTTAAACATTCTCTTCACAGTACATGATATTGCTTTTAAAATGTATCTAAATGAATAGGAAGACTTTGAAAATGTGAAGGAATTCAGCATTTAGACAAGACAGAATAGACACATCAAAGTGCCACAGCCAACTTAAACTATTATGTCAACCACATTTTCCTATAACAAAACTGTAGTAGATTATTTTCCCAAAAATTGCCACTGTCTGTGTGCTGTGTGTTTCCTTTTTCCTAACACTGGTGGTCAAGGATGAACTATTTAGGTTACACCGTTATCAGATATAAAGCATATTTTAATATGTCAAAACACACAACATTTAAACATTAATTTGTGCCTATTTGTCTGGGTGGAAATATAAATAATATTGTACTTAAATTTTAACCGTTATGTAAGAAGATTGTGCTATTGTCTTTTATAGTTTGTTTATTGGCTACTGATGGAAACACACACAGGCAAACGCAGTCATTATTTAAGAGCTATTAATAAAGAGCTGTAAAATACCACAGAGGCTATAATTTTTGTAAAAAATAAATTAAATTGATTAGAATTACTTATTATTATTTAATGCTTACTGTTGTAATCGCTGTAAACCAAACACTTCACTTAGTGTCACAGAGAAATGTTGATTCAGTATTTTAATTACATTTTTCTTGCCCTCAATAATTGTGTAAGAGTAATTCAGATGACAATCTATTTTTATTTTATTTTGTAATGTATTTTAAAAATGTAGTCAGTTCATTAAAGAAAGAAAAGAACAAAAATATGTTGGTGTTTTTTCCTAAAATTCGGTAACAGATGCATCTCATTTAAATGCAATTCATTTAAAATAATATTCAATATTTCAATATGCATTTCTTTTTTTTATATAAATTTCACACATCATCAATTTATTTGGGCGGCACCTACGTGTTACAATTAGTGTATATTATACATAATTTATAATACAATAGTTACAATTTTTTATACAATAGTTATTTGATATTATGTGTAACACAGAAAGAGGGGATGTGTGTGTGTGTGTGTGTGTGTGTGTGTGTGTGTGTGTGTGTGTGTAAAGAATGTCTTTACCAAGAGCACTTATTTTTTATGGTTAAAAAAAATCAACATGTGCATCTTTCTTTCTTCCTTTCTTTTCATGCAGGTCGTTCTACAAACAGTTTTCCTCCAAGTATGGACAAGACCCATCTTTCGAGCACTAATGACATCATAATGACGAGCTCAACAGGCCCCTACCAGCAGGAACCCCTGACACCACCCAGACCCGCCCATCTCCACTCCTCATCCTCCTCCTTATCCTCTCCCTCGCCGTCCTCTTCATCTTCACCCCTCAAGCCGAACCAGGTTGGCCAGGTCATCCTATACGGCGTTCCCATTGTATCGCTGGTCATTGATCACAATGAGAGACTTTGCTTGGCACAGATTTCCAACACACTCCTCAAGAACTACAGTTATAATGAGATTCATAATCGTCGCGTGGCGCTGGGCATCACCTGCGTCCAGTGTACTCCGGTTCAGTTGGAGATTCTACGTCGGGCCGGCGCCATGCCCATCTCGTCACGCCGTTGTGGCATGATCACCAAACGTGAGGCCGAACGCCTCTGCAAGTCCTTCCTAGGAGAGAACGCACCGCCGAAACTGCCCGACAACTTCGCCTTCGATGTGACACACGAGTGCGCCTGGGGTTGCCGTGGTAACTTCATCCCGGCACGCTACAACAGCTCCAGGGCCAAATGCATCAAATGCTCCTTGTGCAACATGTACTTCTCCCCAAATAAGTTCATTTTCCATTCTCACCGCACACCAGATGCCAAGTACACCCAGCCTGACGCTGCCAACTTTAACTCCTGGCGACGACACCTCAAACTCTCTGACAAACACCCAGCTGATGAGTTAGTCTTCGCTTGGGAAGACGTCAAAGCTATGTTCAATGGAGGCAGCAGGAAGAGAGCGCTGCCCTCTTCAGCCCATTGCTCCTCCATGGGTCCTATGAAGAATCTATCAGGTTCGGTTCACATGATGGGGCCTGACCTGGGTGGTCAAAAAAGAGCCCGCTTTGAAGACGACGATGATCTAGATGGAGGCAGTCTGTCTCCCCGTAAGACACAACGTAGCTACCCTGTCATCCCTGTCCCAAGCAAAGGCTTCGGCATGCTGCAGAAGTTCCCTCCAACGTCGCTCTTCCCCTCACCGTACCCCTTCCCAGCATTTGGCCTATGCCAGCAGAAAAAAGATGACAGTGATGTTTCAGGTGGGCAGAAAGGAGCAGGGTTGTCAGGTCTGTTATGGCCCGGCCGTAAAGACACTTTTTATCCTCCTTTCTGTATGTTTTGGCCACCAAGAGCGGCGGGAGGAATCCCTGTCCCCACCTACCTCCAGCCACAGCCCAGCGCCCTCTCCTCCCTGGCAGACAACCCCTCTCTCAGGCAGGCCTTTTTAGATCTCTCAGACCCCAGCGAGCCCGGAGCTGTAGCTGGCAACGGTAATAATGTCAGCTCAACCATGGCACCCAGCAGCGGTACTACCGCGTCCAGATCCGGGCTCTTTGACCCAGAGTGCACAACAGTAACGCCTGACCTCCGCCCTGTGACGTCAGAGGGCTGGCTCAAACTCCTGGACACCCCAGCGCTCCAAACCAGGAAGCCAAGCTACGGCTCAGCCTTCCGACCCGTCATTAAGGACGCAGAGAGCATCGCCAAGCTCCACAGCAATGGTGGAGTCGCCACTGGGGCAACAGATGAGGACTTTGGGGTCGTAGTTGCCAGGTCAGACCGCCACCAGCGTCTATCGCCGAGCAGCAGCTGTAGTTACGGAAGTGAAAGTGGAGGCGATGGAGAGGCGGAGGGAGTAGAGAGTGAGGAAGAGGGGGAAGTGGACGTGGAGTCGTCAAAGCAGGAAGACGAGGAGGAGGAAGGGAGCTTCACAAGCAGGCCGCCACAGACTCAAACCAACCTGTACCTCCCTGCGTTGAGCGACAGTCATGGAGAGGAGAGGGGGAAGGAGAGAGGGAGTGGCGCTGTGTACACCAGCACCTCCCCTCCCTCCTCCTCGGACCCCATCCTGCAGGAGTCCTCCAGCCTGCCTGCCTCCCCTACTGCCAGCCTGCCTCTCTCCGGCTCCACCCCGCCTCACCGAGAGGACCCCGCTTACAAAAACGTAAATATCCCCGCAGGCCACTTTAGCTAATTATTATTTAAATGGTGCTGCAGTCAGGCAGTGATGTGATCTGCATAAGCAGATTGATAGGCTGGTTTCTCCCTGTAGAAATTGAAACAGTCACCCCGCTCTGATCCTGGCTAATAGGCCCAGGTGCGGATTGTTTAATGGCCACGGTGTGTTTGTTCTCCCTCTGTCACCCCAGCCTGTTAGGGCAACTCTAATCTTTAACCTGTCGACTCCCACATTAACCAGGCCTCTGGGAGACAGAGAGAGGAGGAGGGAGGTAGAGTTATGAGGAGCATTTTAAACCAGAACAGAGTCAAATCATGCATTGAGTAACACACTGCAAATACATCTGACGGAGAGGGGAGAAAAGGGTTTAACCATGTACTCCAAATTGCTACCATTGGCTGATAACAAGCAGAGCGCCAACCAGGGAGATTACATTTGCCAAGTAATGAGGTAAATTTTACACAAAACAACCCAGATTAATAAGAAAATATAGCAGGTGCTTTGAATAAAAAATGAAACCCATGTTGATATAAACAATAACCATCACATGAAAGAATCTAAATTACAAAGCCATTACTCTACCTTTATAGGACTTACATTCTGCTCTGTTGTAATTGAACTATACGATACATAACATGTATATGAAAATCTAACCAACTATATTTTTCAGGTTCACAAAAATAGAGACGAAGGACTACCTGTGTACGCAACCAAAGACAACTCCAGCATTTCTGGTGAGCGCATACATTTTGATCTCTTGTTTTTTAAACCTTTTCTTTATATATTCTGATGCACAGCTATAAAAAAAAAAAAAGGCTAATAACATCAGATTACATATTAGATAAAATATCAAATAGTTCTAGAGTAATAGATGCTGTTGCTCGCATTAAAAGTATAGTGAAATATCATATCAGTTTTTTGCAATTCGCACTTTTTAAACTGTAAAATATCTCTCTCTTCAAAGTCCAAATACATTATACCAAAATACAGTTTCTCTCTCACATATAATCTACAAAAAAAAACACTTTGCTTGCTGCACAGTTTGCAGGAGATGCTTGACGCTTCACCCTACAGTTGTGTTACAATGTCTTGGTTTCATCAAATGTTTGAACAGGTTTTTACACTGTTTCATCAAATAGCATTACCCAATCTATTTCAGCGAACTGTTACACGCTATCTGTTTCATCAGACGTCTGAGTCAGTTGTATTATAGCATCTTTGTTTCATTTAGTGTCTGAGTGAGTGGTTTTATAGTGCCTCTGTGTCCCTGCGAGGCTCATATTCCTGTGACGTTTCATTTGCTCCTCTCATCTCCCACTCTGAACCTTTCGCCAAAGAAAATGTCTTGTGTGTGTTTTGTGGTGGGGTGCTCACACGGCCCACATACACACAAAGGACACACACCATGCGCACACTTAGTTATCTCCATGTGTCTGGATAACCAGCTCAACCAATGGGCCTTACTGAAACTCTCTTCCTGTCTGTCTCTCTGTCTCATTTTCTCTCAGATGAAAACAAAGAGCAGAATAGTTTCTTTGTACCAGAGAGTGAGACGTCAGCGCCTGACTACTGGAGGGAAAGCTCAGGTATGTACACTCGCTTATGTTTTTTTTTTTTTTGTGGTTGCAGATCAGTTGTAGATGGTAAAACAACAATGTAATCAATGAAGAAAATACTGCAACATTTTAAAATGACATGTTGATGCTCTCATTAGTATAATTATTAGGATGGCAAGGATAATTAAATTTTTGCATTTGGCTTTACTCTATTGTAGTTTGAATCTGAGGTCTTTATGAAACTTCAGATTGAATCATAATCAAACGTTTATTAATCAGGAAATAAAAATAAAAAAACAAGACTCACAAAGGCAACTTTTGACTGAAAATTTAATTTAGCAAATTAGATCTACAAACTCTATTAACCTATCTACACAGCAGGAATATAATCTATTTGCAAAAGGTAGATCAATTCAGCACACACAGTGTGGATGAATATGCACGGTATAAAATGTCCACACATAAAACAAACAATGCTGATTAAAAAACATGACTTTATATACATAAGTTACAATGGCATTTTTTCTTATCATACAAATGAGACTCAGAATAGTTAAATTAGTAAGCGAAAGCTCCTCAGTCTTCAGCTTCATCCACCTCAATCTCCTCCTCCTCTCAGACGTGAGTTAAGGGATTCATATAACTACACAGAGCTGAAACAGCAGTGGAAAGCTGCTTCTGCCGCCGCTCTGCCACGGCTGCTCTCTTTAGCGGCATTGTCGCCACGGCTGTTACTCTTAGGGGGGCCGTTATAGTTCAACAAGAAAACATCAGCTCAGAGATAAGCAGCCGCGCTGGCAATCTCCATCCTAGACCCACATCGCCGCCGACATAATTGCCTTTTTTCCCCCTCCTCAGCGCAAAAAACCCTTTCCCGTTTGAAAAAGATCACAGCTTATTGCCTTTTTATATCTGTCAGGAAGACATTAAAAGTGCTTTATGACATCTGTGCCAACATTTATATCTACCCCCCCCCACTCCCTCAACCCCTACACACACACCGTAATGATCCCTGCGCATAATGTATAATGTATTTCGAAAAATTACACGAAACAAATTAAATGAGACCACCTTTCCCCTGATTGCCAAACGTCTCCCTGGGCGGTGGGAAGCTCTACGTGATTAGAAGGCCTGATTCCTCCGAGTCCCACCACCCCCCCTCCACTGTCTTTAAACTCTCCCTCTGTTTCTAGGGAGAAAAAATAATCTAATTTTCCATTTATGTAATGCAAACCGCCTTGGCTTTGACTATTCACGGTTAATTGACTGTCAAACGAGGTTGTTATCCTCGGGCACTGTCTGCAAATTTGCTTGTCAAATGAGACAGAGAGAGGAGAGGAAAGGAGAGAGGGGAGAGGAGAGCTCTCTCTGCTCTAAATGAGAGAGAGAAAGTAGTAAGGGGAGGCTTAAGGAGCCAGGATATGAAATGACTGGAGGAGAATATACACATCGAGTTTGCTGGATCGCTTCATTTAAGGCGCACAATGCCTCATTGTCACAATTCAGATGCACATACATACACACAGAAGAACAATATAGAAACTTGTCAAAATGGTCAATTTGAAAACAGCATGTGATGAAGATGTTTGGCAGATGGAAGATGGTGAAGTTTTAAAGCAACAAGTAGATTGCCCTCTGCAGTAACAAAGCTTTAAAAAGGTACACTGACATAATATGCATCATATGAAATGCTGCATATAATAATACTGTTATACATTCATTTTACGGTTGCTCTATCCTCATGCAGTTTTCATAACCACTGGTATTGGTCAAAACAATAAAATTGACAAAATATAACATTAGAATGCAACAGTTTCAGAACACAGTATCCTGCAAGCTTGCTATATATATTTTTTTGGGGGGGGAAAATTTGATGTAATGGCCATTTAAACTTCAACTTTTCAGCACAGACCATAGCTTCAGTTTTACTAGCTACAAACTCGTTTTACTCTCATATCTGAACGCAAGTAGTGTTCCTTTGTTTTCTTAATAGAAAGCAATATTATCTGACAGCAAGGAGAGATTGAACATTGCAGGGGAGTGAGTGCAGTAAAGGTCTCCATCTACAGCGCCGTCAAAGTCTTACCACATACTTACACTGACATCTAGAGGCCAAAGAGTGAAATACAGGGCTCCACGATGAAGACTGATGGGGCAGTTAGGTTGAGGATGAAGGGTTTACACTGTTAATGTAATGTTAAGATTATGATCATGTGAATCAGATTTGTGTTGCATATGAAATATAGTGTCTGTTGTTGTGGTAGAATAGGACGGAACGACAACTACTCTCGGTGTAGCTGACAAACTGTAACAATGTCTGACATTATGTGGAACAAAAATCTGAAATGAAGCCTCGCCATGTTTTCAGGTGATCAAAGCCAAGGTGCTACCTCTCCTGTGCCGCTGAAGAAGGACGTTGAAAACATGGAGAAAGGTAAATATTGTTCATTTGAGTCACACAGCTGATAGTTAAACATTCAGAATCAGAATACGGTTAAGTAGGTTTTTGCCTTGGTGTTTGGTGCATACAATAAACATATTAAGAGGAAATAGAAACACAGGGAAAATACAAGGTCAAGAACATAAATATAGAATAGAAAATAAAAATATGAAGAAATTAAAATAGAAGCTACTATAACAAATATGTACAATATGACAGTTTAGAGCAGGATGTGCCACTCTGCTATATTGATCATATTAATATATAAGATAATATATTACTGTATTTATTTCTAACGGACAACCCCCTCTTGCCTTTCTCCCCCTGATATTTTCATTCCTCCTCCTCCTCCTCCTCCTCCTCCTCCTCCTCCTCCTCCTCCTCCTTGTCCTCCTCCACCTTGCTGCTCCTGCAGAGGAGCTCCAGAAGGTTCTGCTGGAGCAGATTGACTTCAGGAGGAGACTGGAGCAAGAGTTTCACGCTCTGAAGGGCACCTCACCATTTCCTGTCTTCCGTAAGTCTTTTTTTGTACGTTTTACTCACCTTGATTTCCTTTTTCATACTCTGAAGGGCAACTTCTCCTTCTCTGTCTTTCTGAAATTGTTTTCCATTTTCTTCTCTGTACCTGTCTCTCTCCCCCCCCCTCTCTCTCTTTTGTCTTGGTGATAATACTGCTGAAATGATAACACTGCTCAGAATAATCATAGATTCTAACGCTAATTTCAGATAATTTCCAAGACCAGATGAAACGGGAGCTCGCCTACAGAGAAGAGATGGTCCAACAGTTACAGATGGTAAGACTACTAATGACACAATCAGTGGTGAACACTGATGGAAAATAAATATCATCGCTACGCCTTTAAACGACAAATAAAACACCCTTTTATGGATAGATGAATTTTAAAAAGCCTCACTCTTCTCTTTGAAAAACAATCTTGGTAATGATTTTCAAAAGGAATATAATTAAGACTAATTATGAAGCACTTTTCAGTAAAATATAGTTACACAGTTTGAACAGGAAAAGAAGAAATCGAAAACACATTAGGAAATGTGACAATAACAACCCATTTAACACTACTAGACCGTAGACATGAATATGAATTCAAAAGCCATGTGTTAAAACTAATACAGAAATTAAACAAAGAATAAATAAAGCCACCAAAAGGACTGAAGTGGACACTTCTCCTATTGCTTATTTGTCCATCAGAAGACAGAGCCAATGATCTAGTTTGTCTTTCATGGGTGAGAAGTTCCTCTGCAGCCGTCTGAGTGTTTCCGTCCACATCAATCAGCGGAGCAGCTGGCAGACAGGGTGACAGACGCTGTTTGTCTTTGCTTTCTGACACGTGCAACAACTGTACACGCTCGTATGCACATGATCGCAAACCCCGCACGTACACCAAAAACACACAACGAGAGCACGCTGCATTCATGTTACCAGAAAGGCAGACGACTGAATAGGCATTCAAGCTCATTTATAAGCGTGCACATGCACACTGTAGTGCACATACACGCAAAAAAACATTCAAAATTGACTAATGTGTCTAGAGCCAGCAGATGGATCTGTCTGAGAGTAATGACACATTAATTTCACAGACATTCAAATGAACTCCAACAACAATTTTGATTTATGTTGCTGCATTATATTTTTTGGAATTTTGACTGAATATCACACCTAAACTTTACACGTCTTACCCAATATTTTTTATTTCCCTTTTTAAAGTATAAGTGTAATGGAATATTTATATTATTTACAGTAACTTTTTTCTTTCACAAATAAGAAAATGTGTTTATTAAACAAAATAAAGTTATAAACCGTGACATAATGGTATTACGGCTAAAGTTAAACACCAGAATCCAGTAAAATGCTTTGAGTGTTTGGCTGTGACTTTATTCATTTGAAAATGATTAAACAAGCAATTTTTGTTCTGTGCAGTATATACAGATTAAACTGTAGTATTTATACATATGTGTCCAAATCTTGACTGTTCAGGAAGAATCTAACATTTTGTCTCTGACTTTTTGTTTTTTTCAGATTCCCTACGCAAACATCATCAGAAAAGAAAAGATCAGCTCCCATCTCAACAAATAGCTAAAAGGTGCCTGTTTTTTTAAATTAATTTGGTAATGCAGCTTATTAATAGAAAATATTAACATGGTAGATGTCAAATGAACATTTAATTATTTATAACACAAAGCAGTGAGAGTAAGTTCAGCAAAGTTTAATTGCCTTTGAAATAGTTCTAATAGTGTTTTGGAAACTAGACCACATTTAACCTGGATTTGAGAGTTTGCAGCCAGACCAGGCTGTAATCTGCAAATTAAACTGGGTGTCTTTGTCTTCAGGTGGTTATTTAATGCCAAATGGTGAAATTGTATTATTTTTTGGTGTTTAAGTTGCTGGACAATAAGTTATCCTGGTCCAGCAAACGTCAGCCACCTGATAGCTACAGGTTAGAGCATCTTAAATTTGAATTCACGGTGGCCTTCACTAGCTAACCCTTAACACTGGCCTCTGGAGCCATTATAACAATCTATAAGTATTAACATCTATTATACTTTGGAAAACACTAAACCAGGACATGACACTAATGTTGGGTTTTATTTATTTACTGTCTTCACAGGCTGAGTCAACACAATCCCATGTGAGAGGAAGAAGCTGCCTGGATTTCTGTGAATGTTCCAAGAAGAAGAAAAAACACAGACACCGACAGAGAAATATAGGCGAGAGACACTAACAGAAAGGAATATGACTCTATATTGTATATAAATACATTTCTTAAGTTTTCCTTGGACAGTGTTTTTCTGCCTCTGCAGTACAACCTCTGTTAATAGCCCTGCACTTAAACTCTGTCCAGTTTGGACCAGTTTGTACTGCAGTGAAGTAGCACGCTGGTAAAAGTTTCATCCCTGCTTCCTTTTCCTTGAGTCCAGTTTATTTCCCAAACTGACTGAACTAAAATGGGCACAAACTGGCGACATCAGGGGAAACATAATGACTCCTGCTCTTCCCTCATTGCAGTCAGACTCAAAGCTTTACCCAACCCGGACCAAAGCGACCTCAGCCTTTCTTCTCTTTTGTGAATTGTACGGCTGTTGAAAACCACCAGGAATGCAGTTGTAGACTTTGTCAGAAAACTGTGAACTTTTCCGAGCTCTGGAAAGACGAAGAGGAGAGAGTCATAGCAACAGTAAGACTGGGTGTTATTGTCCATGACTTCTGCTGGCCCAACTGTACATACACCAGACTGGATGTAGACGGACTTCACACTTAGATTGTTGCTGTTGTTATTGTTGTTGCGGTGGTATCACCGAATGGGGACCCTAAAGAGAAACAAACAGACCAACTTTTATTCATTGGAAACATTTGATCCCAAAGGGATTCTCCTCATCATGTCCAGTTGTGTTTATTAACCAAAACAAACTTCCCTGTGAACACAAATCACCACCGATTATCATAACATGATCAGATGTTGGAGGTGATTTGATGCACCCACGTTTACTCTGTGAGATATCCCTAACTTGAATATGCCAGATGAAGAACAAAATTAAGGGGGAAAAAATGGAAAAAGTATTAGTGTTTTTGGATTTTAAACCTAAAGATTCTATGAGAGCAGTATTAATACAGGGTGGTATCTCGAAAATGGTTCACGCTTTAAGCAAACTGCAGAACAGTTTGTACCCAGAGTTTTAGTATTTGGGAGTGATTTCTGACTGTACAAAAAACACCTACAGTGTTATGTTCAATGCCGATGTTGCTGCACATGTTTCACCTTTAATTTATACAGGAAGAGTTGCCTCAAAACAACATCCTGTGTCATATCTACAGTTTAGTTAAGAAGCAGTCTTCTACTGTTTCTGAGCATATCGAAGAGCTGGAAAATCCTTCGCTCAGAGACACCCTGAAGGTACTTTTAACCCTCGACCCAAATGTTCTAACCATCAACCCACTGGCAAGGTAATATTGCCTCCATCATCTAAATGTGTGGGTTGCTGTCAGACGGTGAATCAACATTTAAAGGCCAATTCTTGTTTACTTGTTCTCTCTCCAAATGAGTGTCCGGGCCACGAGGAGCAAAAGGCTGACGCGTGTCAGTGTTGTATATGTACCTGTAAATGATTTCACCTGACTGTATAAAATGTCATAGTGAGAATACTGAACCTCACAGTCAGTCTATCTATATGTGTTTGTTTGTTTATTTATTTGAGTACCAGGGCCTATGACCCTGATTGTGAAAATATCATTTATTATAATGTTAAAGAAAAAGAAAGCAACATGTTGATGATGATCAAGTGTATGTCAGAGAGAATAAAAATGAGAACTCACCCACCTTGTTTATAGAATGCAATGAATGAATGGATAAAGTTGTCATTTACTGAGAGAAATGTTATCATTATAAACTGTTAATGCAGATGTATTTAAATATGTTCTTGTAGTTTCTCTACTATTTATGTGTAAATTAAAAGTCTATACAATAACCAGAATGTGGCTTCATGATTAGGCCTATTTGATCTTTATGAAAAATAAATAATTTTAGCTTGATGCTAATGAGTCACAGGCTTACAGAGGAGACCTCCTAGTAAATATAATATATATAATGTAAAACACATAGATTGGTAAAGTAAAGACATAGTAGTAGGCATGGCCACAACAATTATTTTGTTTTGTTTTTACTTTTTCTTTTTTATTCATTCATTTATTAGTCATTGTTCACAAAAGAAAAATGGGAAACATATTTCATAAATTGAAATAAATGTGTGCCTTATTTATGATGTTATTTTTTTCACAATAGCCTGTTTTATTATTTTTTTTTTTTTAGGGAAGATGATAAAAAAAAAAGGAAGGATTGGACACATAATGTGCAAATATGATCTGATTCCCGCACCAATATATATATATTTAAAAAGAACTACATTGAAATAAAAGTTCCCTATAGACCAAAGAGCTCATTGTTAGCTCTTTGCTGTAAAGTGAACATAGAGAAGTCCTTTACTTCTGTTGCACGACCTCCGCTGCCTGTTTACGGCATCTACATCTCTGGGAGTGGTGGACCACGAAGAAGTGGAAGCAGAAGAAGAAGAAGAAGAAGAAGAAGAAGAAGTTGCCAGCATGGCGTTTACACTATACTCCCTCATCCAGACCGCTGTTCTGTGCATTAATGCAGTCGCTGTGTTGCATGAAGAAAGGTTTCTCAGCAAGTGTAAGTGTGCTGCCATGTTTTATACAACGTACATCATGCATTTGACTAAAAATACAGCTTATACCATGCTAAAAGCAGCTAGCTAGGTGTGTGACGTTACCACACGATTAGCTGCTTGTGTACGAACTGAAGAGACTCAAGTTGAGATTTTTCGTCAGAAAATTGAGGTTCGTTCATGAGAGAGAAATGTTCAGTGTGGTATAAGATGATTTGGCCATTCTTAGAGCTACTTAAGGGGAAATTAAGGGGAACACTGAATGTTAAAGGGTTAACAACAAATACATTTGCTGTCATGTTTTCTTTACTCCCCTAATCGATTGCTACCCCCTGTTTGCTTTTCTCCTTTCTATTTTTGTGTCTTCCCCCTCGTTCCTTGTGCCCCCCCCCCCCTATGACTTTCTCCAGTCGGCTGGGGTGTTGACCAGGGAGTTGGAGGTTTTGGGGATGATCCAGGAGTCAAAGCCCAGATTCTCACCCTTATCCGCTCAGTCCGGACTGTCATGAGAGGTTGGAAAGCTATTTTCCTTATGTCCCTTAGTAAAACATAGATGCAGCCTTCTAAGAGTGCAGACAGTGTTGAGTGAGTGTCATATTTAGTAGGGTTTAGTAGTATGAATAAGTAGTCCATGTGAAATAACCACATGGTAAAGCCTATTTTGTTGTAAATAAACTCCTGTGTGAATTAAATACTTAACAAATGACAAGTATTGAGTATTTTCCATTTCAAGAACTTAACTGCAAAATGAACATAACAGTTAAAAAATGTATAGAGAAATAAATATAGGCTTAATCTTAGCCTAGCTGAAGTTTGAGAGCCAGCCCTAGTATTTGGGTATTTAATGAGGTTGAGGATTTTGCAATTTGCAAATGTTTTTTTTCTTTTCCTTTTCCACAGTGCCTTTGATAATAGTGAATTCGGCCTGCATTGTCCTGTTGTTACTGTTTGGTTAACATCTGTACACCGAGCGTCAAAACTAAGCCAGAAGACCAGATGTGCCAAGGAACAACCACAAACACACACACACACACACGCACAGCAATATCCATCATTCAGAGACTTCTGCCTTTGCCAGTCATCAACAGGTTGGAGAAGTGTGCCCATGAGGCTGGCATGGACGTATACAAACTTAAAAATCATTCTGCAGGTGTTCACTTCCGAAGAAAAGAAGAATTGACCTGTCACCTGGTTGAACATATGGCTGGTGTGGACTTAACACCAGGACCAATACTAACCTAACCTGCTTGTCAGTGTGACACAAAAAGGACGAAGTGAAGGTAATTCTTCGTCTTAACGCCACACTTGATGATGAGTCTCTCGTCATCCAAAACTTAAGTTTTGTGCTGCACAGAGTGTCTTTGTCCTTGTTTTCAGACATTGAGACACAATGGTTTAATGATATGTGTTGTATGTTTTATAATGTTGTTACCAATAAGATACTTGTTAAAGAAGTGTTGTTTGCAGTAGGGCCGGACTATATGTAAATATTTATTATGTGATATTACATTTCTATCCAGGGCTTTAGGTCTATCTTTTGTTTTGTTTTTTGGAATTTTCCGAAAGCAGATGAAAGTTACACAAAAAGCTTTTTTTTTTTTTTATTAAGGCTGCCTCCAATTTGTATTTTAGACCTCTATATGATGGGGTATTGTTTCGAAATCTAAAACCTACTTGGTGTTTCATAAAGCCAATTTACAAAACTTACACTGATTGTCATGTTAAGATTTTGGTTGAACATGTGGAATCTAGACTTTAAGCATTATTGCCAAACACAATTTAAAAACAATGCACCTTTTGTACCGTTTACACATCAATTCCCTCTCAATGCCACAAGCATTGTAATGGTATTGGGAAGTTTTGTTGACTTGAAATAAATGTATTAGTCAATTCTTTATATATTTTTTTTTTATATAAAAGAGTCACTTTAGCCAGAGTACATTTCAAATGACCCCCTTCTTACAGTTATGGGAATGCATTTTACAGCCCACATTCCACTTGGCAAAATGTTTTACTTTTACTTGAGTATGATCCTGCAGTTTGTTTCCACTTCTGCACCCTATAAATATTGATTGAATATCTTTTCGACTCCCATGTTTGTCCATCTATCCCTGCTCCACTTCATTAATAATCCACATATGTTGTGAATTATCACAATTTCCTCCCCTGCTAAGCTCCACAAATATTTTTATTAACACTACTGTAGTTTTGATTCTAAATACGTGGGAGGGGGAGTGAGTGGGGAAAAGGGGATCTGCTGGAATTAGAAGCATATGTTTATCGGGGGGGATTTGCACAGTAAAGCCACTATGATCTGTGATTAGTCAGAGTTTAGCTATTGGTTCACAGTAAAATCTGTAAGCGATCATACATGAATATGTATCTGCACTTCACAGATCAGGATGTGTTGGTGTTTGTATTTTCACAGATAAATCATTAGACAGTGTTTTGACCTGTTAGTTTTTAAGGAACTTAAAGATGTACATTTTTTTATTTTTTCTGCCACACTTAAAGACGAGTTCAACATTAACTAGACATCTTTTTTTTTTTTCTTAAATAATGCATAAGTACAGTAGCTATTATGGAATAAATGTATATAATTACAATTTAAAGAAAAAGAACATAAGCCAAATGGTTTCAGACTGTGTACCCTGAAAGTCTATCCATCAGAACAAGAGAGATAGCTGCTCCTTCAAATGTAGAGTAAATGTTTAAAAACATTTATTTTACAATTTTCAATGCATTTTAATTGTATTTACTAATACACTATTGTGGAAAGTCTCAATGGGTTACACTGCATTTTTAGTTTTTTTAACCAACAAAGTCACAGGTTTGCTCCCAACAATAGCAAGGACCAACTACAGCACCAACAATTTAAAGAGGTTAGTAATAGAAACAAACCCTGAAATAAAATCAAAAACAAAACATTACATTAAAGCATGTTTTAATAAGAAGGGATTTAAAATATGGTACTGATAAAAATGTTATCTGAACAAAGACATTTATAGTGTGAGATTAGTTTTCATGTTTTTCACAGTTGATGAGCTGCACAATATTTGTGTGAAAAACAGAAAACTAAAAAAACAACATTGGGAGCAGTGTTATTCACTGGGGCTGTGTGAAAAGAGGATTTGATCAGTGTTGTCTGGCATCATGCAGAGAGAAGGTTTTTAGCGTTTTGTTAATACCTCCCCCCATATTAAATCTATCGGAATGCCCTAAAAGACCCACTAATGCGATACATCTGTTGGTTGTTAGTGGGATGGGATACATATGTTTCTTTTTTATTACTCTAATGAGTGATTAAGTGGTTAAGGATAACCCTCTTATCTGATTATAACATATGAATTTTGAAAAAAAAATCATAATAGAGAGTGATTTAAAAAAGAGAGTGTTATTAAAAAAATGTTTTTTCCATAAAAGGAATAAAAAACAAAAAACAAAATACTTGAAAGATAGGGGAATTAAGGGAGTAGAAGCAGTTGCGATGTTGAACTGCAGGGGGCAGCCCTGAGCTCATGGAGACTAAACCCCACATTACACCAGCGAAGAAGAAAACGTCTACAGGAAGCAGGAGGAGAGCTGTTGCTAAAGGTTAGCGAACTTTCTAAACATATACATTTTACTTAGTTATTGTGCCGTTTGTGCCATACAAACCGCAACATTTTCTATCAGCAGTGTCAGAGTCAGTGTGGAAATGGAGGGGAAATAAAAAGTGTAATGAACCGGCTAAATAAACGCAACTTTAGCTTCATGCAGGTGAGCAGGTCCAACCTGATGTTGAAGGTTTTTAGTCTTATTGTAATGTCACTGTAATACGTTTGAGAGGGGATAGGCCAGTGAATAGCACGACAGTTAAGAAAGTTATACAGTGGTTACAATGGGTTAAATGGACCCACTTAGATTGTTGATGATAGTAGAAAAAGCACAGGTGTCATTCATGATAGTAACAATGGCGGCATCTCGTTTTGGTCCAGGCTCATGTTAGTATCCGTGCTGGATATCTGGCACGTCTTACTGAATCACTTACAGTAAATTGAATGTAGCCATCGTTAATGTTATTGGTTACACTTTTGCTCATGCTGTGGCAATTATGTTTGCTGCGAAAAAGCCTATAACCTAAGATTGCTTGTTTTCATCGCTTCTTGTTTACACATTTCCCCTTAAAATCCACCTGATGTATTTGATGTCTTTGGGAACTTTGTAGTCACCAATTTTTAAAATGAGGTTTTGTGTATTTGAACAATGTTTATTCATACGAGATGAGGTCAAAGTGAACTATACAATTGAGAACATAAGATATCCTTTCAGTTTCTACAGGGGTGCACTCTCAACCTGAGCCCTTGTATATCACTTGTGGAACAAACAAATGATTATATTAATATTATTATCTTTTTTTTTTTCTTTTTTTCTTCAATTTTTCTTACCGTTTACCTCCTCAGATTACAATTCAACCAAACAAACTGTTTAAACCCTGTTTTAACACGGTGATTTATTAATAAATACAAAAGTCATACAAAGTCCAATAAAGTCACTTAAAAACTCAAATAAAAAAGGTCAATGTTAGAAGATTGAAGCTTGTTAAGTTACAGCCCTGATTTCCCTTTTACAACCACACACGCAAGCAGAAAAGTGAGCTTTTTCTCTGCTTG
The DNA here is from genome assembly GCA_943593645.1 of Bovichtus variegatus. Lineage (NCBI taxonomy): Eukaryota > Metazoa > Chordata > Actinopteri > Perciformes > Bovichtidae > Bovichtus > Bovichtus variegatus. The sequence continues at coordinate 46,177 of CALSCE010009315.1, read as the reverse complement.
GCACTTTCCTCACAGCACGGTTTCCTGTTTTTGGTTGAGCTAAACACAAATCATAGATACATGACCTACAGGCTGTGTGTGTGTGTTTAAGCCATTTTGGGTAGGTATTAAGAGCATTAATTGTACCCTCACATTGATAACTACATGACAGAAATCCAAGCATGTCTAAATAATAGGGGATCACACACAAAATACAATCCTAAAATCTGTAGTTTAGGCTGGAAGTCAAACATTCTGGGGACAAACTGGTCAATAATCCTCTCAGTTTGTCCCAATGAAGGTTTGAACAACGCAGTAATCTGATCAATTCTACCACTACCTATGTGAATTATGATTATGGATCTATAATCTCTAAAATAATACATTATTATGAAAGAATAAGCTTTTTTAAAACTGAGTAAAGCTCCATTTACAGCGGACATTGGTCATATTTAGCAGTTTAGAAAATCCTAATGGGAGGCTGCACTCCAAGCAGCTCTTATCTAACAGCGTGCTCGGCTTCCTGTTGAAAATGTCCTCTTTTGATTATTTGGCCGTTTTATGTTCACTCAAAATTAGTGAAAGTAAAAATGACATTAAATAAATGACAAGGAGGTTTATTATTACCATTGTTTTATGAGTGAAATTCTATAAACAGCATTGTGCTAGACAAATCTATTATCTCAAAAGGGTTCAACACTGTTTGTAAGAGTGTCCATAGCGAGACATTCGTGTCATCACGGCCACATGCCTGCTTCTCTACAAGCTACCAAACATTTTCTGAATCTCGGGTCGCGTTCACGTGTCCTCCTCTGCAGGTCTCCAGCATGGCGAGCAGACGGGCTCTGAAGGCCGTGCTCATCGACCTGAGTGGAACTTTACATATAGAAGACACAGCAGTGCCCGGGGCGCAGGACGCCCTGCACAGGTAGGAAACATCCTCCAAACCAGGGACAGGAGGGAAATAGAAATGAACAATGTTACTGCCAGTCTTTTGAAGCAAACACATCTTCTGTTATTATAGATTCATATGATTTCTTTTGCATGTGCTTTTAATTGCAAGAGGTTTGCTTTTGTGTTTCGTTGCTGTCAGGTTACGGCAGGCGTCTGTCGCTGTGAAGTTTGTGACCAACACGACAAAGGAGAGTAAGAAAAACCTCCTGGAGCGACTGCAACGTCTCAACTTTGACCTCCAGGTAAAACATCCAAAGCCATATTTTACTCAGTGCAGATGCTTTTACTGTAATGTTCAAGTTTGAAATTCACATGAGGTTTTTCGTAAAAAAGATCCAACACTCTTAACACTCACACACCTCTGGAGTGCTGAGATATTGATATATAGACACTTCACTCTACAGGAAAAAGAGATCTTCACTTCACTGAGTGCAGCGAGGAGTTTGTTGGAGCAGAAACAACACAGACCGCTGCTGCTGGTGGACGACAGCGCACTGGAAGACTTCACTGGTACGGAGCTGTGAGTACGCGTGTGTTTTCGTGTGTGTGTGTGTGTGTGTGTGTGTGTGTG
>CALSCE010009315.1:14889-44663 GCA_943593645.1 Bovichtus variegatus | reverse complement strand
GTGTGTGTGTGTGTGTGTGTGTGTGTGTGTGAGAGAGAGACCATGCTTCAGTTGTAGTTATGACTACATATTGAAAACTTATTGACTAATCCTGCAGTCTTTCCATTTCCAGGTATTGACACGTCGGAGCCAAACGCTGTCGTCATCGGACTCTCTCCCGATCACTTTAACTACCAAACACTCAACAAGGCTTTCAGGTAACTCATTCATAGGACATTCTTCAGTGAATCACAAAACATGTTAGTTCCAATTATTGAGAGGTTTCCCTGGCAGGTTCTTTAACAGTAACAGTCTAGTTTTACTCGCTGGTATGAAAAACCAAAATCAAGTTTTTAATTTGCCTCTTTTAGTTGTCATACTTTGCTCAAAAAGCAGGTCTAAATCATGTGTGACCTTTTAGTAGACTTGCTTTTTGACCATTTGAAATTGCTGAATCATTGATATACGGACGTCCTTCTACAGTACCAACGTCAGCAACTCTGTGAGAATGCCAGCTAATATTTTTGTTGAACTTTCCTCTTCTTTTTCCTGCTTATTATTGTTGATAGTGAAACCTGTATAATCGTGTATATTTCTCCCCAGAATGATTCTGGACGGAGCTCCACTCATTGCTATCCACAAGGCTCGGTACTACAAACGTAAGGATGGTTTGGCCCTCGGCCCCGGGCCCTTTGTGACGGGACTTGAGTACGCAGCAGACTGTAAAGCTACTGTGGTGGGAAAGCCGGAAAAAACTTTTTTCACACAGGTTAGAAATTCATATTTTTACTTGTTTCCACCTTTTTCGCTCAAGTATGAAAAGAAAAAAAAAAGGACCTACTATAGAGTCCATTTTTAGTCAGATTTCTGTATTTCTTGTGGTTGTTTTTTCTTGTATTGTCTGAATTGATGGATATAAAACCATAAAAGGGGCCTCTTCTCATTTTCTTTTGTTTGTTTCCTTTATATAGGCTCTGTCTGATTTAGGATGTAGCCCCACTGAAGCTGTCATGATAGGAGATGTAAGTATATTGTCAATTGTGATTCATTAACAGCAAGTAAATGAAGTTCATTTTCAGCATTAAGTGGAGAGAGTCTTATAGACCTGGAGTGGCTCATTTCTAGAGTGTGGGCTGTGTTTAAGAATCAAACCTGAGACGTGTTTCACTCCAAATTGAGATTTCTTTTGGAATATCATACGATGGTCAACTTTTCTTTAGAACATATCTCAATTTTCACTATTTGATAAAAAAAATTAGCTTGTTGAAAATGTCTTTCTGTTGCTTGTGTAGTAAATGTGTAGACTTTATTAAAAGTAATTTGCGGTGGTTTTTGCTGTTTTCCCATAGGATGCCAGAGATGATGTCGGTGGGGCTCAGAATGCAGGAATATTGGGAATTCTGGTCAGAACCGGTAAGAAAGTTTCCCTCTTATCCTTCCAGTTCTTCCTTTTCTCTACCTAAACTGCCAGCAATTGACTGTTGCACATTGGCCAGTAATTGTGTGTTTTACTCTTCCTCATCTCTCCATTTACTATAAATATTACTATGACTTATTTATGGCATCTTTATGACTTACTATACGATCCTTTTAATGTTTTTTTTTTTTATGATGTACTCTACTTACTCACTGATTTTTTTTCTATGACATTTTTTTTATGCCATTTGTTACTATGACTTTTTTCAGATTTTTTTTTTTTTTTTATGCCTACAATACTGTGACTTTTCAATTACTTTTGTTTAACTTTTTTAATTATTTCCTTAAAGCAATAATACACTTTGACATTTTTATGACATTTCATTTCATGGCATACATTAATATAACTTCTTTTTAATGATCAAAACTACACTTATTGCCTTCCGACAATTCCTTTTACTCCAACTATTTCACCATTAGCTAGATTGTTTAACACCCGGCTGTAAAGGGACCTTTTGCGTAACGTTATCAAGCAACCAACAGTGAATACGCTAACGGTTATACTTTTCAAATGATGTCAAATCTACCATGCCTCCATGAACTACACAGAATCACTGAATTCAAAAAAACTCTAGCATATAACCTCTTTGGACAAATATGCATATTGAAGACGAGATACAAAATGTATCTACATCATGTGCAATACATCCTTTTTACTATGTATTGTTATTACTGGCTGCTAGTGTATTACTCACATGTTCACTTACTGTATTATGCTGCTACTTATTTTATCACGGTTGTTTTTTTTTTTTTGATTCTAACTTGTACTTATTTTATATTGCCCTTTTATCTGCACTGTCCCTTTGCTGTTGTAGCTCTGTAAATTTCCCCGCTGTGGGATGAATAAAGCTTTTTCTGATTCTGATTAACACCTCAGAAAATGGCATTTAAGATTTTAATACTTCTTAAGACCCTGTGGACACACTGTATTATGATTATTGTTGTTTTGTATTATTAATTGTATTCCAATTTCTCTCCCGTCAGGTAAATATAGAGAAGGAGATGAGAATAAAATCAACCCTCCTCCCCACCTGACATGCGACAGTTTTCCAGAAGCTGTTGAACACATCCTGAAGAACCTGCTGTAAGATAGAAGTAACAGCTGCACTGTACAGTTTCTTTCACAAGAAAACACTCAAGAGTTGCCGGTTATCAATGTGATAGACTGTTGTTTTAACAGTGGATGGAAAGAGGTTGTTGAATTATCCCCTCATTCCCCCGGCCTGATTAAGGTGAAATAACCATCCTGTAAATCTGACGGATCATGCCAAAATTGAAAAGATACATTTACACCAAAATGTCTATTTGTGTGTGGAGAATTACTTTCTCAAGTCCAGAATATTAATAAAATACATGTTTGTACTTTTAATGTAAAGTAAAATTGAAGAATGCATTAAATAAGTACCCAGCGTCTGTTGCCACATTAACACATTTATCATAATGTAAATAAGCATATGTTTGAATAAGAAAATATGTAGCTGGTATTGTTTATTTTAGTGTGTGTGTGTGTTTTATTTTCACGTAATATTTCAACACAATACATAGTATATACACAGTAGTTTGTCATAAAAAAAAAAGTCATAGGTATGTCATAAGAAAGAGTCATAGTATACAGTAGTGTCATAAAACATTGTCATGAGACACTACAATTGCATTGTATGTGTGACCATTGTAACAAATTAACAAGGACAAATAGTCATTGGCTCAGAATCTAAAAAGGTTTCCAGGTTCTTGTTCAGGATATTATAAATAAAATATTTGTACATTACTTAACCCATTCTGAAATGATGTTCCAAACACAAAATAAATATTGTAACGGTTGACTTCTACTTTAAATGCACACAAATTATTAGCAATACATTTCTTTTCATTAAAATCTTTAATGTGTTCTTTTTCTGTCCATTCCAACGGACGGACAATCTGATTGCGAGAAACCACCTAATAGTAAACATTACAATAAATAGGGTTAAGAGACCCTTTTTCAAAAATACATTTGTTTATTTGTTTTTTATGAATGGTAAACACAGACTAAAAAGTTAAGTTGAGACAAAAAAAATGCCTAATGGGAAGATTTTTAATTGACAGACATGCCAACAGAAGTTATATCATAGAGATCCATTGAGGCAGTTAAATGATGTTAAAGTTACTAAAGTAGTTTTTTTTGGGTAGGACTACTTACTGTAAATAACAGGGTGTGTAATGTGTGTGAGCTTACATACATTTATTAAGGAAAGACCTAATAAAGAGCACAATCTGGCCATGGCTCCCACTAAGCCTAACGGCAGTAGGTCAGTTTTTACACAGTCAACAAAACCTTCTCAGATACGCTGTAGTGTTAGTATAAAAGTCTTTTTTCTCCTGTTAAAATGTGCCTGTGTGTCAGACCGACTCGTATTCTCCCTCCCAGGCTGTGTATCTGTCCACCAGGTTTCGGGCCGAGGGTTTGGTGTGCGTGATGACTTCAAGAAAGTCATTTGTTGTCGCAGTTTCAAGCTGGATGGCAGGAAAGACAGTGTCTCCTGTGAAGGACAATCCCAGTGAGGCTACATCGTTTTATTCAGGGACACTTGACAGAAAACATGGCTGTTGTAAGGGTTGATCTTCTCATGTAGTTGTAGGTCGTTGAAACACCACGCCTCTGTGTGTGTGTGTGTGTGTGTGTGTTGTCCTACCGTGCTGATGTGACTCCAGAGCATCAAAGATCTTGCGGACTGGTCTCATGGCAACCTCCTTACACACCAGTCTTATATCAGAGCCAGAGTAACCCTCCATCCCCTGAAGAGCACACAAACAGACAGTGAGATGAGGCATTTGAGCTACATGAGGTATTTTCTTTCCTCACAGTAGCAACAGAAAATAATGACCAGCAAAAATACAAGTGAACAACATTTTTTTCAGATAACAAAACAGATTTTTATTCAATCCAAAACGTAGCAATTATTAATGTATTAATTAAGAAAGACAAAGAAAATGTGAAATAGATTCATTAACACCTGTTAACTTCAAAGTCTTGCTGTAACACACCTTCGCCAGAGTTTCATAGTCCAGCTCAGTTCGTAGCTCCACCCCTCCTGTGGAGCTGAGAGGAGGCAGCCAATGAGAGATCATGGCTTGGCGAGCTGGCGAGGAGGGAAGACTAACGAGAATCCTCTTCTCTAACCTCCTCAGCATGGCATGGTCCAGTTCCCTGAGTGGAGAGTAGGGACAGTTATATCCTGCATAATACCCTGTGTGTGTGTGTGTGTGTGTGTGTGTGTGTGTGTGTGTGTGTGTGTAAACATTTTTATCAGTCAGTGTGCACAAAGGATTAGCAAATATACAAATGTAAGAATTATTGGAAAATATAAAAATCCAATATAAAAGATAATTAATGAATACAAAAAAACGCTATTTTCTTAAGACTCATAGCAAAAAATAAATAATAAAATATATTTAATAAATATTTGTCTTCTATACAATTATATTATCGACATTAAAAATGTACAACTTGCTTGGGTAGGATTCAGTAAAATAAAACTGTTGAACTTTCTTTATTTCTTTAGTGTTTTTTCTTTTTTTTTTTAATAAGAGTTAACAGTGACTGCAAAACATGCTGCACCTTTAGCTAACTAGACATTTGATATTCTGTGAGGAAATCTGATTTGTTGTCACTAATGAAAGATAAAATGCTAATGATAAAATACATTGACGTTTGTACGTACAGGATGTGATGTGTGTTTATGATGAAGTGTTACCAGGGCAGGTTGGAGGCAGCCAGTACAAACACCAGGTCCTCTGATCTGGCCAGTCCATCCATCTGAACCAGCAGCTCAGCTTTCATCCTGCGACTCCCCTCATGCTCTCCTCTGAAAACACACATCAGTCTGCTGTTACATCAGTTATATTCACCACTGCATGAGTCATTCAACGCTCTTTATTGTGACAGGAGTGAATAGTAACTATAGGTCAACCACATCAGTCCATTGATTTACTTCGGTTAGTAAAGAGCTTCATAACTATGGCTAAAAGTGATCATTACAATTATCTCACTTGGATAATCATTTTTAATTATCTTTATTATACATGATGATTTAGAACTATTTTAGTGTAGCTCGGACATTTTTTGTTTATTTTCATGAATACAGATTCATGAGAATCTGAGAAAACCTTTGCAGTTCAGCTCACCCCATGCTGGCTCCCCTCTGGCTCATCACGGACTCCAGCTCATCCAGGAAGATGGTGGATGGGGCGTGGTACCTGGCCAGCTCAAACAGAACCTACAGGCATAAAAGGTACATCCATTTACACAAATCCAAACTCAAGAAATGCAAAGTATAGGACACCATGTATGTAAAATACAGATGGAAACTTGGTTTTTCTTATTTGATGCATTTGACCTGCTGTGTGCATTGAAGAATAACCTACCCTGACCAGTTTCTCAGAGTCTCCTCTCCACTTGCTCACAATGCTGGAGGCTGAAATGTTGAAGAAGGTCGTCTTACACTCTGTAGCCACGGCCTTGGCCAGCAGCGTCTTACCCGTACCTGCGTATGCGAGTCAGATGGTCACAAAGTCAGGAAGAATTCTAAATTATTGCACGTTTTGAACTGGAAATGATTTAATGTAGGCCACTGATTAAGAACAAACAACACGTTTTTCTATCATCAGCAAACCTGACGAAGGATTACAGCAGAGGAGGTCTTACCTGGGGGGCCATAGAGCAGCAAGCCCTTCCACGGAGACAGGATGCCTGTAAACAGCTGGGGGTACTTTTAAGAGAGAGAGAGCGAGAGAATGAGTAAAATATGAAAACTAAAGTACAGACGAACCTTGAGTAAATCACTTAATTCGAAATGAAAATATTTTATAGCTGCAAACATAATCTTCTTGCAGACCAATCAGAAGCTGAGCTGTGTGCAAAGAAAACCGATTCGCTTGATGTATAGCTGTGTCAGTGCCGCAAATACCACATACCGCAAATTAGTCTGCATTTTAGGTGGCAAACAGGCAAATCACAAAACTGACCTTATACCCCAGAGAATGAATAATAATGGAGACAGAAGGTGGGGATTGTGGGAAGGTGGAGGTGCGGTACTATTCAATAATACAGGCCAGCAGAACAGAGGAGAGACACATCAGTCCTCATCTCCGCCTGTAAATGTCAAGAGGATGCAGACAACCTGATTTGTTGTCATCATATCCATGAGAGAGGTCTAGGTGATGATGATAGAAGTGTGTGTGTTTTCTGCGTGTGTGTATGCCATGTCTTATTTGTATGTGCGATCTCTGTAGGCAGCGGCAAAATTGTGTGAATCTGGCCGTGTATATAAATTCTACACGGCAGTGCATGTGCGTGTCATGCAGCCTCCCTGCCTATCTATCCATCTGTGTATGTGTGTGCTACCATATTATCCCAGATATAGATTTAATGTCAGCCTAACAGACTAGCCTGACCCGCTGCCCTCCTTCTCTTTAAGCCCTTTAAAGGAGATGTATTCAGAATCGAAGACGGGCGACCGCAGCGGAAATACCAGCGTGTCCGGCCAGCGGCTGCACCTTAATGGGATAGACGACGGCCTCTTTGACTAATCGCTTTGCGTCCTCCATGCCGATGATGTCCTCCCACCGCACGTTGGGGCTGTGCAAATAGATGTCCTTTAGGGTGTGAAAACACACACACAGACACACACACACACACAGACAGACACAGACAGACACAGACAGACACAGACAGACACAGACAGACACAGACAGACACAGACACACAGTGAGGGATGCATGTGGAAGATACCAGCTTGAAATAGACACACACACACACACACACACACACACACACACACACACACACACATATATATATATATTTGTGCGATTAGGCTTGTGTAAATAGGTGTCCTTTAGAGTGAAACATCCGATAAGGGAAATAGATAGAATGTGGGCCTTCATTAATACAGCAGATCAATCCATTCCCAACAAAGCTCTTCACTGCTCTCTAGTGGACATATGTGGTACCACTTAAAGCATATTTTCACAAGTAGGAGCCACAAGTTGAGCTAAAATCTGCCTCTCTACATTTTTATAGCACGTGTTCATTGTTTGTCAGTGTTTGTAGTATAGTATTTGAGTGTGTGTGTGTAATACCCTGCTTATGATCGCAGCAAGTTCTCTCATCTCACCGCTCATTCCAGACAAGCCACCGAGGGGCTTCAGCAGCCGCTCCTGCAACACAGCATAAAGTCATTAGTATTGGTGGTAGTGTAGTACCATTAGTAGCTTTAGTATTGTTTCATTTGATTGTTCTGGTGGATTTTGTGCCAATCAAATGTATTAAGAAATACTCCAAAAAACATTTTATTTCATGCATGTTTTACAGACTATAATTACCATGTGATCTACATCACTGCCAGCTCCTTTGACAGCGTCATGGATTACAATTTTGCAGTCAGTCATCTGGCCCTAAGAAAAGATGTTTACTTGTTTAGGCGAACAAAGGCATAATACAAAGAAAACTGACATCAGCGATTCGGTTTCAAATTTCAATGAAACAGCTGATGTGTATGCTTTGCATTCATCGGGACTTGGCATTGTCTGCTATTCATGTCAACCCCAAAACACAAAAAGGTGCAGTCTTAGGTAGTAATGGTTTCTTTTATTTATGGAGGGGCCTAAAAGTTGACTCATCAAAATATTAATAATAAACACAAAAACAGATTCCGTCACACATTCCAATATACAAGGACACATTTTAAGTAAGAAACAAACAAAAAATGAAAACATTAGAAATACTGGTTAATCATTTCTGTAAAATCATCACCGATGACAGGGAATTTGGTTGATGAGATTTGCTGTTAATTTCTAGTCTTACTGGATGAGGGTAAGTAATGCCTGGAAGGTAAACAAATAAAATGTGTCCTTAAAAAAATAAGGATCACCTTATTCCATAGATACCAAAAAAATCTCCCCAAGTACCTTTCTGTTTATGGCCGCCTCCCCAGCTGGTCCATTTTTGATGGAGGAAACATTGAGACCAAACTCTGAGGACTCTGGAGGAACAGAAGAGCCATTCTCCTGGAAACACAGTCATCAGGACGTCAGATAATCACCTTTATTGTAATATTCTGATCTTGGTTGTTCTCTGTTTGATGTCATACATTAGTATGAGAACCGGCAGCTGTCCTCTTGGCTGCGTTTCCAGACTGCGGGCTCTGTGACGGGTAGATTTTGGGAAGAGGCTTCACAGCTGAACGGGGACTCCTGTGGGACAAAGAGACACACAGAGAATAAAATATATTTACCAATTTTAATCATATTTGCACACCAGACCTTATTCAACAACACTGTGAAATCAGTCTAATGTCTCTAATGTAATTACAATGTTGTTTTTATTATTTATTTTGTTCATATTATTAACATGTATGGACAATGTATGACTATTATAGTCCTAAAACATTTAATAAAAAAAGAAAGGTGTGAGAGATGGAGAAACTCACTTCTTTACTCCACCACTTCTTCCATTTTTGTTTTCACCTTGACATAAAAAAAAAATGTAAAAAAAGATTAATTGACTATGATTAAGATTTAATGAGTGCATTCCAAAAATTCTGAATTCAGCAGCAAATGTGCCGCATTGAGCATGATATACGATTTCAGTTTTAGTGGAGGTCATATACCTAGTTCTGCTGTTCTTCTGATAAGTTTGGGATATTTCTGAAACTTGACGTAGTGATAACTCTCGTACTCCATCAGCACCATCTCCAGATCGATGTTGTCACAGACCTCGAACCTCCTCACACCTCCATTAGTCTCCTGGTCCAAGGCCACCGCTGCAGACACGTAGCTGGTGAATGGACACACACAAGATCTCACACATATGCACAGAGATCAAAAAGTAATACAAGCAAGGTCAACTCTGTCGGCTGTCTTGTGCTGCGAGCCTGGGGAGTCCAACATGATTTAGTTTAAAGTGTTTTGTTGATGAATTGTGTGTAGCTGATAAAGTCAGGCATTTTCTGTATAGACACACACACCCCCAGGCGTATGGCCTTCTGTAGGCTTGTTACTATAGACCAAATGTGAATTGATGTTAACTCACATACGTGCTTATTCAGTAGCATATATTATAGTAATAGTAAATTAATTCATAAATGTAAGCATTTCAGACTCTTTTTCCCTCTCCTTATGTCTTTACTTAAATTGCATTTGTGTTCTTTCATTTGAAACGGTACCATTTGCAATAACAAAAACCTAGTCTAGGTTTTACAACATCTAACATGTCATTAACAGCAGCAAACAAACCCAACCTGCGCGTTCACCTTAGGTAAGACCACCCTCTACATGCTAAAATGTTCATCTCCCCATATGTGCAAGCAACACCACTTCATACTGACCCTTGCCCCAGCAGGTGGTGGTAAATGAGGATGAGGAGGTTCTTCCTCCTCATCTCAGTCCTCAGCTCGTCCTGTTGGACAGCAACACAGAAAACGCTCAGCACAACACAACTGCTGCACTCATGTTAACAGCAATAATTAAAAGTTTGGTTCAATCAATGTGTGGGACTGTCTGTGTTTTGATTGACGGTGGAAAGATTATTAATAACAAGTACTCTCGTCTTTATATCTTTTTCACAGCAGACATTTTGACTTGTCATAGTCGGAAAAGCAGTTCTAGTGTGACAGTGAGCCAGCATGCATACTATCAGGACCCTGAGGCAGCTAAATGGAATTGAGTGAGTGATATTAAAATTCATACCTGTGCTTTACCTACAATGTATGAAGCTTTTTCATGTAGTTGTCATTAGTTATATTAAGCACACCTGTGTTTCACAAGGGAAAATGTCTGCTGAGGAAAAAAAGATCTATGAGATCTATATCATTATCTTTGAGAATGATATTCTAGTACCCTTTACTTTCTTTTTAAAAGTACATTGGGATGCTGAGAGACAAAACGCCAATAGAGGGCGACAAAATGCCACAAATGACAACCACCTGACTGGGTATCTAGGCAACCGGTAGACGCCGATTAATTGTAGCACTGGATGCGTGCAAAACTAGCTATGCTGATTAGCTCAATGGCTAGCATCTTATTGTTGAGCTAACTTTGACAGTAAAGCTGCTGTTTGCTGCAAAACTAATGTTTAAACTGCAACGACCTGGCCCCAGTTATGTTGCTTGTCATCTGGGGAAAGTTAATTTGTCCATATGCAGAGGTAGTTAACCCTCCCAACAAGTGTCATTGCTTGTTAACGGTTAGCTAAAAGTTGTTAGCTTACCAACAGTTGTCCCGTCAAACCTGCTGGAAAAACACAAACAACTAAACCCATTATTCACTCACCGCTTCCCGGGCTTGGTGGGCGAATTTCATAGATTGAAATGAAAGCTCCATCGTGATTCTGAAAGGTTAGTGAGACAGTTGTTATAAGTCAGTTCCTGATGTCCGTCAGTAGTTTCTGGGTAGTTTAGTCTGTTGTTCACCGTGTTTCTGTGGGGTCTTGTGTTTTGTCCCTAGGGGCTACCGTACTCAGGTGTAACGTTTCCGTATCCTCTCTGTATGAACACTGGAAAAGATTAAAATACTGAAACAATGACAACATAATTATGGACTTATATCAAGCTTGTATTTATAAGCAAAAAGAGGAAAAGATAAAATAATAAGATATACATAGGCATTTAGAAAACTATAATTCATTCTTATATCTTCCTAATTACAAAACCAAACACCCTAATATTAAGCTTGTATTTATAAGCAAAAAGAGGAAAAGCTAAATTAATAAGATACATAGGAAGATATAAGAATGAATTATATAGTTTTCTAAATGCCTAATTACAAAGCCAAACACCCTAAAAATGAGCATGGGATTGTGTTGAAAGTTCTGGAAAAGCCAGTAATTGGACCCCTGGTTATCATGTGACCACTAATTAAATCTGGTAATTAAAACTTAATCAAATATAATTAAATAACAATAACTTATTTGAATGTATTGCTCTTTTCCAGGGAATTAAGAACTCTTAACATTATGTATAAATAACACTTTTGTTAAAATTCCTTTTTAGTTAATTTTACTCACAAATATTGCCAACAGTTGAAACATTGAACTTGAGCCTCATTTAGGGGTCACATATGCTGATCCTTCTGACATTATGTAAAACAATATCTATTCAAAAAATATCAAATAATGCTATACTTAATATATCCACTAGAGAGCAGGGAAGAGCTTTTCATGAGAGTAAATCGTAGCTATGTAATAATAAAAGGCCCAGGGGTTCTCTCTGTTTCCTTTATCTGATGTTTTATTCTAGGAGACCTATTTATGCAAGCCTAATTTGCACGAGGATGTTTGTGAGACTGTGAATCTTGTTTTGTATTATTTATCTGTCCTTTGTAATATTTTCCACATGCATTCCTCACTCTGTGTGTTTGTGGGTGTGTTCACCCCCTAAAGGACATCTATTTGCACAGCCCCTAGGCGGTGAGAGTACATTATACATTATCGGCCTGGAAGACAACAAGCGATTAGTCAGAGAGGCCGTCATCTATCCCATTAAGGTGCAGCCGCTGGCCGGGCACGCTGGTATTTCAGCACCGGTCGCCCAGTTTCGATTCTGAATACATCTCCTTTAAAGGGCTTAAAGAAAAGGAGGGCAGCGGGGTCAGGTTAGTCTGTTAAGCCGACATTAAATCTATATCTGGGATAATATGGTAACACACATACACAGAGGGATAGATAGGCAGGAAGCAAGGAACATCACCGAGTGGATATACAATAGTATAATATAAACACACACACACACACACACACACGCAGGTTACTAGAACCATGCACATGTGCTATGCCATGTAGAACGTGCATACAAGCATGCACACTCTCACCTCACACACCGACATGAAATGCACACACTTCTATCATCATCACCTAGACCTCTCTCATGGATATGATGACAACAAATCAGGTTGTCTGCATCCTCTTGACATTTACAGGCGGAGATGAGGACTGATGTGTCTCTCCTCTGTTCTGCTGGCCTGTATTATTGAATAACACCATCTGTTCACGCAGCATCCCTCCACCTACCAACACTCCCTAACCTCATCCCTATTTTTATTCATTCTCTGGAGTATATAAGGTCAGCTTTGTGTTTTCACTCAGCTTGTGTTTACCACTCAAAATTACCCCTGATGTTTATTTTGCAGGACCTGGGATGGATTTCTCAGTACAGGTGAGTTCTGCCAGATTGATTTTGATTTGATGTGTGCATGTATTAATAAGTAATAAACCAGGCGTGTATTACTTTCTTTCAAAAACATTTATTTCTTCTGGCACTGTCAGTTTTCATCTTTACCTTACAGTAAATTGCATATCCGCTCATCAACATTTAAGGTACAACGATATTGTTTTTTGTTTTGCCGTCCATCCATGAAACCACACCGCTACTGATGCTGCTGTATAGAACCCAAATAACTCCAGTTTAGGTAGTTATAAAGTATAATTTCCCTATATGGTCCTTCATGGTTTCAGGCATCAGTCTGAAAATAAAGCTGTTTAATCTGAAAAGATACGAACTGGGAAATGGTGATTTGTTGTAAAGTACAATTCCAAGTGAAATAAACAAATATTATTTCAAAAAGGCTTTGATTTTTTGCCATTTCATCTCAGCATTATATTATGGTATTATATTATAGTGAAATTATAGAGGATGAGGCCTGTGGATAGTGTTTTGTTTTGCCCTGTTGGGCTAGTGCAAAGTTCCACACAATGAACGGAGGCAGAGGACGCTGCAGCCAAGTAATCCCTCTTGGTCAGAGCCCAATATTATTCAAGTTTATCTCTACAGTTACATTTTCAAAATGATTGTACCATGTCTATTTAAGCTAATAAAAATGCTGAATGCTTTTGAATTAAGGTCACATTTACAAATTCAATACATCCCATTAAATGAACGAATGGAACATGTACAAATAAAGTATAACACGGCAGAGGTTTTTTTTTCAAAATAGGCCAAATAGGAATAGCACAAACATTTGAAAGGGCTCCCACATCTCTACAAATAAGTTGATGTTAGATTAAATGGATAACCCTCTACCAAAGTTTTGGAAGAAAAGCGTAAGAATGTTGGTGTTGTGAAGAGAAAAGAAAAATGTGAAAATTGGAATCTGTTGCTTCACAGTATCACTAAAATAGTAGAGCACACAGCATGACAGAGTATTTATAATCATTAAAACACTGCTGTGTCTGAGCTGGTATGACTCATACTGAGCCAAAAAATAGGACATTGCACACACATCATCCAGGCAGTTTTCTTCACCATATCCCCTCAGGTTTTCAACATTTAAAACAAATAGAGGCTTAATCTTTGGAGCAAATGCGCTACTTGATTGTTTTAAGATGTTTGATCTTCATGAAGACCCTCATTTACTGAAAATCCACATGCATATAAATATGAAATGGGTATTTACTAAGAAAATAGTGTGCTTTGGCTTTGCATTAAAAAAAAAAATAAAAATAAAAAAAAAAATTGTTTTTCAAGCCAATTTAAGCATTGCATATTTGTTTCAAAAGTGATTCCTTGGTCCCAAAAGTGGTCGTCAACAACCAGTTTTTTTTAATCACAGCTTTGGCATTTTATAATCTATTACTTTTTAAGTGATTGGTTGCTAAAGAGTTAATCCTCAAAAGCCTCAAAAGTCTTTTTCTGGGAATAATAAAGACAATATTTTTAACATATTGTTTTATTATTCTCGGAATAAGAAGACACTATTTTTAACATATTGTCTTAATATTCCCGAAATAAGAATCTCAGATTTTAAACTACTTGTGAAAAAGATCTTTGGGTCTCCATTTTTTAAATCCAGATCTTAAAAACCACTGAACTGAGGGACTCGAGTGGTACAGCCTTTATGTAAGTCAGTGATAAATGTTAAACTGTTGATGTCACAAGGTAAAGCAAGAGGGACTCAAACACTTTATTTTGGATAGCCTTAACGAGGGGCAAGAACTTAAATGTAATACTTTACGGATGCAAATTTGGATTATCTACAATTCCGTGTAAAAATATTTGAAGTTGAGTGATCTAGCACATATTTTTTCCCATGCTAGATGTTGGTGGTCAAGGGTAAAATGGTGTGTGATGACAAGGCGAACCTTTTGCTGTTACTGTCCCTGTGCAGACATCCAAGCCTCGACCGTGCCTCAGAAAACTCCAGTTTCAGTAAGTAGTGTACCAGCCTCGAGCAGCAGACACTTGACATAGACGCGTACGGTGTAGAACATCGTGAGGAAGTCCTGGGTGCTGAACAGAGTGTCTGCCAGAGCGAATCCCAGCGTGGAGGGGATGAAACCTTGGCCGTACTCCACCATCCACGTTCCGGTGCTCCACTGGACAGACGTGGCCTCACCTATACTGTGTACGATGGTGTCCCCTGTGGCGAAAAAGATTTGGACGTAAGGGAAGAGAAACAAACAAAAAAAAACATAAAAAATGTTCTCATTCAGATACAGTATGTTTACACCCTTCATTCAGGATATTAAGGAAAACATTAATACAAAAACAAAACATTGCAGATTAAAATGTGTTATGGTATTACCAGGGTAGTATATTTCGCTCTTGGTTGTCCCCTCCTTCCACTGTCTGAAGGTGCCGGATATAATCGTGTCAGAAATCTCGGCCCAGTAACGACCTGACGGAAGAAGTGAGCCGACATGGAGTCTATATTGGTTGCCACACAGATTGATCACAACATCTTAATAAAAGGGAACACACATATTCAGTGTACAAAATAAGTAATAACAGTGTGAGATACATGTACTGCATAATAAAGTTCTGTTTCTGTTTGCCCCTGCAGGGGTGCAGATCCTCAACATAATTCAAGTTTTCAATTGCATGACAAACAGACAGACTTTAAACCCCTGTCATTCCTCACCCGAGTGTCCTCCTGTGTCCACTGCAGTACCAAACAGCAGCAGGTACTCTGTGAGCGAGGCGTGGAGGAGACACATGGAGCCCATCCAACCTCCGGCGTTCACAAACACCCACTGCAGGTCCTCGTCTGGCAGGATGTGGCCGGGATACCTAGTTCAGTTACACTTTGTGAGCTGGTTTTTAAACTTACTTAAAACAGTTTGAACAGTGCCTTCATAACTCGGAATCACGTCGGAAAAGGTTATTGATAAACCGCCAAAGGAAGATAGGCAATATTCACTATTTTCTGCCCTTATTTTAGACTAAATCAGTACTTGATACATTGGGAAAACATCATTAGATGCAGTCTCATCTTCAAGGCCGAGCAGCTAACCACGTTTGGTTTAATTGTGGCTTTCAACAGAGACATAACAGAGTCTAATGCTGAAATTATGAAAGTAAATTAACTAAATATGGTCAATCGAGATTGTGATAACAGTTTCAGCACTTTAGATAAAAGCTAACCAGCAATGTCCTGGTTGTATCTGCTTCAATTTGATGGCATTTGTATTAGTTTCCGATATAAGTGTTTACATGGCAGTCAGTGTATGACTATATTCCTGATTCAAAAATAATGTAAGTGTTTACCTCTTCCTGAGCTCCACCACCACTTTGGAGAAGGCCTGCTCATGGTCCTGTCCTGAGAATAGACACATTTACTGTACATGTGGAAGGCAGAGAGGACTCTTTGGGCTACTAACACTCGTGTATTTTTATTATAGACTGCATTTGAGTGAACTGCAGGCTGGTCTTGACTTGATGCAGCTATACAACTCCTCATTACCAAACTCACCTGCGTACTGTTTGGCCAATTTGGCGACGTCTTCTTTGTTGAAAACGTACTGCTTGGTGGCCATCCAGTGCCGCAGCAGCAGCACGGCCAGGACGGTAACTGCAGCGAACAGGAATAGTTTTAAACACGTTTTGACTATAGACATGGTTGAAACAAAAAAATAAAACAGACAAAGACACAGCAACAGTTTGGACTACACGTGTACACAGAGGCAGACAGGTTGTTTCAAAGACCCCATCGGGTGAGGAGGAGTGGATCAGGAGTCCACTGACAGCTTCTTCCCGGTCAGGTGAGAGCGGGAAGTGGCTGCTCAGCCAATCAGAGGACGAGTCAGTCACGTTGGTGCCGTAACTTCAGGGTTGCCAGCAAACTGTAAAACCCCCTTAAAGTAGCTTTTGTATATTTTGTATACTTATACAAAAATAGTGAAACACAGATATATATTTTAAGAGGTTGTATTTATTTCAACTATTTCACTTTCATGTTATCATATTTTATCGTTTTAGCACTTATTTTTTTCTCATTTTTGAGGTTTGTCATTACACGTTGATTTGTACCAAACAGCAAGTTTTTTTCACATGTCAAAAAAACAGGAAGCAGGTAGAGGAGTTTTTTGGACAGGAGGTAGCTAGCTGTGAACTAAAGTTCAGAAGGAGTTGATGTTTCAGTGATTTATCACTGGTAAGGTGACAGTTCTCAAACAGCACCGACAGACATGAGCGGCAAAAAAGAAGTCAGTTTTGATCCAAAAGGTAGAGAATTTGCAATAATTTCATTCATCCCGGATACGGTAGCTGCAGATCTCTTGTTTACGTCTGTGCAGAGAATTAATTCTAAACTCAATGCACAATTTGGTAGTTTTACTTTTTCCTTGCTAAACGCCAAATACATACAAACAGACTCTTTACAAGTAAGTAGGATATTGAACTTCGCCTGAATCCATAACACTACAGAGCACTATAGGGGCTGTCTTCTTACTGTTTACATACAACGTAAATGCATCGCGCTTGCAATCAAATAATTTCGACCTATTATTACAACATATTAATTTAACCAAAGAGATTTGTGTAAAAGCCGATTTTACTGGTACGTCCTATTAATTTATGGCAGGTATTTAGATATATTATACCCGGAAGTTGTTTTTTTCCGATACAAGAGGAAGCATTCACTTCACATATTTTTCATTGGA
Organism: Bovichtus variegatus; assembly: GCA_943593645.1. Classification (NCBI taxonomy): domain Eukaryota; kingdom Metazoa; phylum Chordata; class Actinopteri; order Perciformes; family Bovichtidae; genus Bovichtus; species Bovichtus variegatus. The sequence continues at coordinate 27,298 of CALSCE010009315.1, read as the reverse complement.
GTTCGGTCATATTGGATTTCCATGTAAAGGAGACCGTATAGGCTCCCTGAAATCAATATTGATGTCAACCCACTCAGACAGGCCTGTCTTCCTGCATTGACAGAGAGCTTATTGCTTTACAGTACACACAGTCAGCTGTGTAGTCTCGTGACTTGAATTCCTGCGGATTTTACTGCTGCAAATTGCAGCAAAAGCAAACAGTCATCCCTATAAATCACAGCTATAGCTTAATCACCTGCACCTGAATGCTTTTGCATGTGTTTCAGAGTTTGATGTGTTGTTTATGTGTACTATCTAGAATATAATACATTTTTGACTTTTTATAGACTAAATGACTTGCACTTTAAAAGGACCAATTCAATGATAATGAAAATAACTATTAGCTGTTGTCATGGTTGGCAGCATTTTCCTGTTGTTGCTAAAACAACATGAAGAGGATCAAATTAACTTTGAGTGACTAGTTGATCAGGTTGACTTCACATGCACATGATTAGAATTCATTCTTGGTCACCTTTTTGCCCTCAAGAGAACCAGGTCTCGCTGTAATTACATTGCCTTGTCTTATGTCTCCAAAACTCTGCAGAGCACCAGCATATGCGTTATAACCCTCTGCGGGATACCTGGGTCCTGGTGTCCGCTCACCGCATGAAGAGACCCTGGGCAGGTCAGGTAGAAAAACCTCCTGAGGAACACATACCCAGACATGACCCCCGCAACCCACTCTGTCCCGGGAACACACGTGCAAATGGAGAGGTAGGAACAGGTGGATACATTCATTCAATCGATGCATACAGCCCTTCTGTTTCCATGCAGTTAGTTGCAATTGATTCTGTAAAAAAAACAATTTCACTGAAATCATAATCTACCCATACTATTTAATGCATATGTCATTTTTGATACATATCTAGACACCTGGGGCGGCCAAACATATAACAATTATAAAAGGTATATGCTTTGGATAACAATTAGATTGAGTTCTTTTCTACCATTCTTTGATATCTCTGTGTCTGTTTCTCTCCAGGTAAATCCAGAGTATGAAAGCACTTTTCTTTTTGAAAATGACTTCCCTGCTCTTCAACCAGATGCTCCAGATCCTGGTAAATGCCATTTTTGATGCTGTAAAAATACTCATTGTATCACATAATATACTAGAAAAGTGCAGTCAGACGAGTGCAGATCTGGGAACCACCACTGCTGTAATGTTGGATTAAATACACACCACAATTGTCTTACCTAGGTGTGGACAGGAACAATTCCTAAACCCTAGTGGAAACGGGATTCCAAACTGAAGCAGTTGGTTAAGAGGATTAAGGAATCAGCAGTCAATGTTTAGTGAAATGCTAAATATAGACAGACAGAATGTTTGCCGAGTTATTTTATCTACATTCTCGGCACACAACATTTTATTTTTGACATCATTTCATCGCACTATAAACTGTTCACTCAGGGATAAAATGTGCCGGTGGATCAATGTACTTGTGCCTTAGATGACAAAAAAAATTAATTGTTGAAAGTGTAATGCCTTTATTACATTTTGAAACAACTTACATTTGCTGTTGTGTTCTTCAGGTTCAGATCAACATCCACTGTTCCAGTCGAAAGCTGCCAGGGGCGTCTGGTAAGAACAAAGATTCATGTCACACATTGAAGGAATAATCAATGACCGCCGTCACACTGTGTGAAGCGTTTGTGTACAATATGTGTAAATGTTATTTCTTGGAATGATACATCCTATGAAACGTGCCGAAGGACTGAATAAATAATGTAACAAAATGTGTTACAATACATCAAATGGCAACATTTAGGTTTTAATGTACCTGGTTCTTTTTTAATAAAAAAAAAAAAAAAAAAAAAAAGATACAGCGTCACAATGAGATGTATATTAAACACATTCGTAATCTAAATGAACATGTGGTTATAATTAACTCAAGGATGTATCTTAATCAACATTCCTTTTAGAAATTATGATACATTCAAATTTATGACTAATTAAATCTGATCTGATGAGAGCAATCAGAGCGGTCATGCTGAGGCAACTTTCATAAGTTGTTGTGATTATCATCAGCATAATCAGCTATTATAAGAGAAGAGGATTTTCTTAATCAACACCCTGCATGCCACTTGTGTTCATGACATCTTAAATTATGCAAAACAAAATCACAAATCCACACCGACCTTACATATTATATATTAATTAGTGTGAAATCCTCTGTGGCACCAGCAGATGGGGATGTTTCATAGGAAGTAGATGTGATATTTACCTCAGACCCTGTTTTGGAACAAAGGGGATAAGAGCTTTTCATATTGTCAAATAGTGCTTATTCCTGGGAGTAAATTGTATTCAGTCGTGTAATGTGGACTCTCTGATCTATTGGCATTGACTGTTGGATTTATTCCGTCGAAGTCGATAGGGTGGTCTCCTACAAGGAGAGCTAATCCTTTGTTAGTGCTCACTCGCATGCATAATACACAATAGTGTATAATTACGACATCCACAGAGAGCTAAGTTGCACAAAACCTTTGCTAATGAAGTTATTTTTCTTGAAGCTTGGCCTCACATGGCTCTTACTGTGCCATGGATTTCACATCATATCAAAAGACATGTGCTCATCAGTAGGGCTGCAACTAATGGTTATTTTCATTATGGATTAATTGATTGATTGTCTATAAAATGTCAGAAAATAATCAATATTGTCCATTCCCATTTCTTTCCTTTTTTTTTCTTCTTCTTCTTTTTTTACCCAAGGCTTTAAACATAGACGGTATAGAGCCATTGAACACAACATTGCATACTAGTCAGAGAAATAACAAATCCCGCCCTAGCAGAGGTTACCCTCATCCCTTTCTACCCAAACCCCCAAAAAGAAATGAAGAAAACAAACACAAATAACAGGGGACTCTTAACAGTCATTAAATGTCTTGTTTTGTCAGTTCAAAACCGAAAGATATTCCGTTTCATATGATATAAAACAGAGAAAAGCAGGACATGACTGTATTTGAGAGGCTGAAAACAGCAATTTGTGCCGTTTTTGCAGAAAAATTACTTTTATCGAATATCATAATAGTTGAGGATTATTTTTCGGTCGATCGACTAATCGCTGCAGCTTCCAGTCGTCGGTGAATCTTAAAAGACGTTCCTGAACAGGCTTGCTTTTCGGGAAATAGATTCTGCCTGACAGCCGAGTGACACAGCAACTGAAAAATAGCCTAGAATAAATCAAAACACTGTGCTGGTTGAAAACTGGACTTGGTGTTTAAAATCCCATGTGTTGGCAGATGTAGCGGCTGTCAGTTAGTTCTCGCCACATATACTCACAGAGCAAAGAAGCAGAGAAACAGCACTGATGTACGTGTTGTGCTGTCTTTGTATTGATTGTTACATTTCAGGGTATTTTTCTTCCCCGCGGATTCAGTCTGTGTGAGTTTGTGTGTTTTTTTTTTTGTTTTTTCATGATGCTGGCAGTGGTTGTTTGCTTGTTTCTCACTTGTTGTCCGCTCAGTCCACACAGTCTCGTTGGCTAGAGCTTTCTGCCCTGCAGCAACATTCAGAGAGGCAATTAGAGGGAAAACAAAATGGGAATTTGGAGATTTGGGTCTTGGGAGATTAACGTGAGATGAGGTGAGGGAAGAGGGGAGAAAATTCCTCATGACTTTTCATGTCACCCGTTCTCACTCATACGTTCCCTCTCAGCTTCCCTTCTCACCCAAAATCCTGTGACAAAAACTTTGGTCACACTTTATTTCACAGGCCTAATAGTGTTAATTAAGTTCTAAAAAAGAACTGTTATGTAACTGTAATTTCTTAGGAAGTGACTTTATAATTTGGTACAGATAATAGGGAAAACAACAGTCAGTTGGCACACATCAGTTTTTACTCTCTGTAAAATTGAATTTCTTTTTAAGAACATTTCTCTGGAAGTCAATATAAAGTTGGCTGCAATTTATTGGCAGTTCTTATTTCCTGATAAAAGTAATAAAGTAAAAACTAATAAAACAGTGCATGTTTAGTCCAGTGTCACGAGAATGCTGTTTGTATCCACCCATTACCGTCAAATAAATTAAATCCCGGTGTAAGATTGTTTTACACATTTTGTGCTTGTCGGAGGTCCTAACACACACACACACACACACACACACACACACACACACACACACGCACACACACACACACCATGTGCTTGCAGCTCCTATGATACTCATGAACGATTCATAAATACGACCATTCAGTTTTGCTCAGAGCATAAACTATAAAGTCTTGTTCAATTATTGATCATGTACTAAGCTAGCAGCTCTGCTGATAGAAATTTCATTTTTCAGACTCTGACAGTCGAGCTGGTTCCCCCTAGGTACCATAGGAAAGGCTGAGAGCAAACATACACAAGAGGACGTGGATGAAATACACACACTTCTAAACTCTGTACAAAGTGTCTATGAAGCTCAGACCATATAAACGGATGCTCTGGCGTTGGATCTGACCCTGAACATGTGTTGTGTGTTCTCAAATCAACAAGTCAATCCCTTCTCTTGTCGCCTTTCCAATCGATGTCAAAAACATTTTTACCATTTAAATCTTCCTTTGGGATACTAAAGTGCTATCTCATAATAAACACCTCTCATAACATAAGGAAAAGCGATAACGTAATCTTCTTACATTTGGTTGTGATTGTATTTCAGAGCAGAAAAAAACCTGCAAGTTGCCAGACTTGCTATTTTTCTATGTGCAAACATTTATCAATTGATCTGTGGAGCAGCACCAGCAACAGCTTGCTTCTACAGAGTATCCAAAGAAAAGGATGTCAGAGAAGACATGTAGCTGTTTTTCACAAGTGGGCTCTGAGAAGTGCAGAGCAGCGATTTCACAATATTCTGCACTGGGCGCCAGAGATATAGAAAAACAATTATTTTTTAGATTATCACTTTTACTGTTATTAACCAGGCCAGTACAGTAGATCAAAGCTCTCTTTTTAAATGTATTTCAAGTCAAACCCAGCCAGAGACAGCAGCCCATTCATAACTTATTAGCCACAACCAGAACAATAGCAACAGAAAGAATTCATAACAAATAATAAACGCACAAATAAATAGTGGAGAGCCAGATGGAACAAAGACAGAATTGAAGAGTGACATTTCTTTTAATAGATTTTTCTTCCCTCATTTTACACCTAGATTTTGTTTTGTTTTTTATTTAAAAAGCACACACTTTCCATATTTCAGATCACTGCAGGAGATTTTGTGCCTAGATATAAAAATACAATAAAATAACTAACTTTGCTGCCATCCTCTCTGTCTTGTTCTTCATCTCTTTCTTCAGTAAGGTCATGTGTTTCCATCCCTGGTCTGACGTCACTCTCCCTCTCATGAAAAAGCAAGAGGTTGTCAAGGTGATTAACAAGTGGGCGGAGCTTGTTGAGGAACTAGGCGCCACGTACCCCTGGGTTCAGGTACGTTCACACACTATTGATCTCATACCTGTAAACGTTTCACCCAGCCCTCCAGCGTCACCGATCATTCCTTTCTCTGCTCTTTCCAATTATTCATTTTTAATGTGTCTTGTATTGGATTGGATAGAACTTTAATGATGCCTCTGCGTAAACTAACAGAGAGAAGGATGTAGATAAGATACGATGGAGAGGTCACAAGCTCACGTACATCTTTACTGGTTATGATACAATAGTATGTACAGGTTGGTATTCTAAATGAATCCGGAAAAATCACAGCTTATTTTTTATCGGCTTGTCCAATGGCACCAAATACTGCTGTACACATGACTCCCATGAGCCATTACTGTGGAAATGACACATTCTAGAGCCGTAAAAGCTAGAGCCATAATGCTCTTCTGGACTTCTGTCCAATGTTTTTGTTTGTTTACACAGTCTTAAATTTTAATTTCATTTACAATTTTTTGAAGGGTTATTAGACTGGGAGATTTCTTTTTGTCCATTTCAGTATGCTCAAATGGCCAGTCGTGTATCATTAGCTAAAGAATAAATGAATCCGATTTTTTCCCTTCCCTCCCCAATATATTCCATTTCTCTACTCTGCTCAGAAATACAACCAGTGTGTAAAGTATTCACATTCTTAGATTACATTTACAGACCAACCAAATATGGCCCGAGAAATACCTCATGTTGTGCATTTCTGTTACCCTGGATGTTGATGGATGTTGGTAGCTTATATTGTTGTTTCCTGCATACCTGCAAATCAAAATTCCTTCCTTAGATTGAAAAATAGTTGAGTGCAGGACATTCTCACTTACCAGACAAATGCATGCATAGCCGCAGGGGAATTGAAACAGTATTAACTACCAAATATCAGCCCCAAGCACATCACATTTCTCCCACACTCTCCTGTTTTAGTCGTCTGCATCAGCAAGGATTTGACCTGTTCAAAAGTCCTGGGGTGCTTTTCAATATGCTAACGTTCTCCTCGCTTCGCTAATTCCAGTCTCTTCCTTGCGTTTTAGTCCCGCCCATGTGAGGAGGCGAGGAAGAGACGCCATATGAGAAATCCTTCCATAGTTCCATAGCGTCAGTCTTAAGCGACATCAGTTACTTATGACGTGCTGCTGACCAAATTTTGGGCTTTTTTTTTTTTTTTTTTTTTTTTTTTTTACCAAGAACAGCAGCAATATGGCACCACAATGACAAACCCTAAGAATAAGAAGGCAATTAAAACTAAAAATGTGTTTGATATACATTTTTATGGGCCGATGATACATTATTTTAAATTTGTATTACTTTTTCCTAAAAAAAAAAAAAAAAATCGTATTCGTACATATTGTAAATGTACACATTTTTTCTTGAATAAAGAAATGACCTCACGCCACTTGATAAAAGACTTCCACGTAGGATAGACCTGTGTTTCCTTGCTCTAAGCGTAATGACTTTTGACTCATGGAGGAAAACAGAATTCCCCAGTGCTGACATTCATTGTGGGGCTCTTCTCTTCTTCTTCTTCTCTTCCTATCTTTGTAGTCGTTTAAATTCGCATTGCCTTATTTTTGTCGCACTACGTCAGGCAAAAGAGTAAACTAAACTCTGGTTTAACTTTTCCTCTTATTTTCTGTTTTTAGATCTTTGAGAATAAAGGAGCTATGATGGGCTGTTCAAATCCTCACCCTCACTGTCAGGTAGGAAATGCACATATGCATAAACACACAACGTAGTCATTTGACTTGCACTTATGCGCTAGTGCCAAAACACTGGGCAATTTCAACTACACGATTAAATCAAATGTCCACAAAGTGAGAATATTAAGTTCAGGAATACATACATACATTAAGACGCATACACCAGCCACTTCATTCGGTGCGACTACTTTCGAGGTGCAGCATTAACATGAAATATCAAAAGCTTTTATAACACGCACAATATGATTTGTTTTATTGGTCCAATTTGCACGTCTGAGATGCTGGCTTTTCAGATTCACGGTGACAAATTAAGTTGAATGTGCTAAAAGGGACTCGCATAAAAGTTTTGAGCCAGACAAGTCTCAACACAACTAATTGACTCAGAAAACACCAATTACCGTGTGCCTTTTTCACATTTTGTGTAAGCGTATGTCTGCTATTTCTTCCTTTTGTGATTTAAAAAAAAAATGTTTTAATGCATAATCACATCTATATTACTGTTTGGGCAATTGGACAAGAGTGTTTCTTGTCTTTTCATGTTTGCCTATAAGGTAAGGAGATTCAGGCAAAATTAACACCTCAGAGAGAGAGAGCGATGCATTTCCTGTCAGACTGTCACTTCACAGTGTGATGTTGAGAATTATGTTGAATTTTAAAGAGCAATAGTGTTGTCAAAATAATATGTCAGCCCATCAGCAACGGAAATCCAACTTTTCAGCCTGAGAGTAATTCAAAAGTTGCTGGAAGTCCATGTGTTTAAGTCAGTTTTATGGCTTCATTTAATCTCCCCAGTGAGGGATTCTGTCCAATATATACGAGACTTCTGATTGGTCAGGGAAAGAGTGGAAACATTATGCCAAGGTCAACTGTATTTGTGAAAATATTATACTAAATTGAAAATATTACCGATTGAAGTGATCAGTTAACACATTTAGACGTAGATGAAGAGAGAAAAAAATAAGCTATTGTGAGTTTAAGTAGAAAAAAGCAAGAAAGGTTGCAAAACTTTACAATCTTTGACGTAAGGAGCTCATTAAAGGTGTTTTTAATTTAACAGTCTGCTGCGGATGGTATTGAAGTGTTCCTTCCTTAGTTGTTCCTCTAGTTGAACAATGACATTTAAAATCCTCAGGCTTTTGGAGTAAAATAAATATTTGACTCCATACAGACCTACAGTACCTGAATCTGCGCTTTGATGTGATGTGTTCTAAGGCTGTAATATACAATTTACAGCAGAGGGCAGTATAACCTCAGAATAACATGGTTTTAACACATCGTATCATTAGGTACTTCAGAAAGTTGCTATAGAAAAGTAGAGGAAGACGCAACCACTGTAAAGGGAAACAATTTCTGATTTAAGATGGTTTAAAACACCTAATATATTTGTATTCAGGCGGCGTCAAAGTATTGTTTGTTCGTGTATAACTGTTACAAGATCAAAAAAGTATGCTTTGTTTTAATGCCGTCCACCATGAAAGAATTTCAGAGACAAAGTCAAACCTGGACCTGGACCTGGGCTTTGATGGAACTTTTTCAACGTTTTGTCAGTTTGGTTTCGTTTTCCTGCATCCCAGATTTCCCTTTCTTAAGACATCAAAGTCCAAGAAAAGTACAGTAAATGTGTACAGCTTGACAACCCCTCCAGGCCAGAAACGCCACAAGCCTAGGTCTAAAACTTTGAAGACTAACGATCAGAAAATGTTAATCATGGTCCGCAGGCAGTGGTGCTTGTTGATGACTTTGGTCTCACAGGAACAGAGCTGTATGTATTTTCATCTAAGTGGAAGAAGGAAAAACTTGCCTCGAGAATAGTAATATTCTTTTCCACGTAAGTAATCCAATTCTGTGAAGTGCTCAGAGTGTGTTTGAAAACATTTGCCTCTCAGGAGCAGACTTTTATTGAGTTCGTATTTACTCCCAAAGTATGTATTTCACTCTTGAAAAGCAAGTTCTGTCTTGCGGGAATAGAGCTTATACTTTGCTTTTCTCTTGTGTTATTCTATTTACTTTTCTCTGAGAATCAACAGCCTGCTGCTGGAAAGAAGAGAGATCCGTGTATACAAAAGCACAGGTGTATAAATAGAGCCACAGTCAGCTACAGATGTTGGCAGGCGTGCAAATATATCCACACACACAGAATTATACGTGCCTTGAGGCATGCAGATGTACAGTATTTACACATATAGTTCACACAATAACCGTGCCGGTCTCTTTCTGTCTTTCTAAGATCATGATCATAAACATCGTGCAGCCGCTAGCAAATATTTAAAGGCATTAACATCCCGCTCGGCTGGTTTCCGCTCCCATTGCAGTAATTGTGTACACAATCTTACCAATGGCAAAAGTGCCAACAAACATCAGTAATTCCCAGCTTTTTTTTGAAATATAATTTTTTTTATTGCATTTGCTTAATTACATGTTAAGTATTATTCATGAATCCAAACCCAGCAGGATACAGATATATGACATGTGCCCTAAGGCCAAGGCCAGCAGGACACTCATAAACTGCCTCAAAATTTCAAAGCTTCTTGATCATCGAGAGGACTTTTTTTTACACAAAAGAAGATAGAAAAAAAATTTGTAGGAGCTTATGACAGTGTGATTCCTGCGCTGCATTCTGGGGGGAAAAAAGTGTTTAATCAGAAAACAATTTGCCATGCAGCCTGAAGCAGTGCTCCTTAAAGCAGCAGAGAATGCCTCTGATTATTTCTCTGTTCATGCGATGGAGTAGTATAATTGGAAAACCTACTCCTGGTGACACATAAATATGCTACTTTCAGTAAAACTCTACCTTAATGGGCCTAAAACCTCTCTCTAAAAATTAAAATGTTTTCCCTGAAAGCAGTTAACATTAATTCTTAGCCTGGAGAATTTGCACAAATAAGGAAAATAAGCCAAAATAGAGGCCAAAAGAAGGACTATTATCAACACAAACACACTGCTTCACTCCTCAGTGCGGCAATAACTAATGAATATTCTGGTGAACATGTCACTCATCAGAGCATGAATATGTAAAACCATATGTAAATACCTCCTATTTAAACGGTTATCTCAGGTACTGATTTAGTATGCATCAGTGACTCAGTAGTTACTTGTCAGAGCCATTTGGCACTCCTTCCCTGCTTTTACAGCCATTAAAATACCATAAAGTGCAAACATAAATATACTCAAATGTCTGTGGTGATGCTCACCGTCATCCATAAAGAGCTTTCTAAAAATCCAGTAGAAGTACATTATGAAGCTAATTCTGCAGACTAAAAGCGTATTCCTTCTCCAAAGCTTGATTGAAAATGAACTGTGGGGCTGTAAATGGATGTCTTCCACGAACGGCAGCATCTTCTCTGTTTGAGCGTCAAAAAAAATGTCTGTTTTCTCCAGTTTACTGTTTACTTTTTTACTTGCTTTCAATCACAGTTAATACCAGAATCTCATTTAGAGTGAATACTCTCTGCCGCAGAATGCCAGTTGGTGGCTGATGAGAGGAACGTTTCAACAATGCGTTTGTCTTAGATATCAAAACAGCTGCTTCTTCTTCTTTCTTTTTTTTTGAGATATTATTAATCACAAGCAGGAATCTAATTTGGTCGGTGAGTGTGTTTCTGCACACGGGAGGGTGCTCTGACATGTTCATTTGTTGTGTTGGTTAACTAAAGTGTTATGTTCAAATTTAGAGTGACTAACATTAATATTTGTATTTGTAGCGTTATGTTTTTCTTTCTCTAATTGTAAGTGAAGGCAATGGCTTTTTTTAATCTTATCTAGTGCAAGTAAATCCACCAAAATCTACACGTTTCTTTTTTTTTGTTTTTAAACGGGCAATAAAAGATCATGCCAGTGTTTTTGCATATTTTGTCCTATTCACAACAAACGACATTCTTAAAATTAATTCTCACTATTTCCAAATGAAAATAATAATTAAAAAAATATTTTCCATTCTAGCAGACACTGCTTTTCATCCATTTCCATACAGTAAGACTTTGTTTTGCAGAAACTTCCTTGAACTAGTACTGTCATTACTATTACCATCACATCTTTTACTTTTCTTAGTGTTACTATTATTTGCGTGGTACATACTTTTTTAATCCACCCACACTTTTAACTCCATCACGCACGCAACAATACCATGAGATAGAGGCAAATACTGTCACAATGAGGGTATCGGGCAATAGGGATAAGGACCTAAAGGCAAAGTGGCTGATATATATGCTGGGGATTAATGAGGGACCATTTTGCAGAGAGGAAAACAATCAAGTTCTTGCAAAACGCTCACCCCTTTCCCACCAAATCAGCTCTGGTTCATGAACCAGTTCCGTTGAGGATTCTTTGGAACCATAGTGCTATTATTTAGCGAAGCAGCCCGCGTTTCCACCAGTTTTGAGCGGAACCACTGCGGTCGAGGATGCCTCTTCAACGGAGGGCGTTGCACAATGCACAACAGAAGTAAAGCAAGAGGGCGGATTGCATTGATTACCTGCAAACTTTTGTTCTGTTAGACGGATGTTTGTTTTTATCCAAAAAAGAAGCATGGAGCAACTATTAATGATAAGAAGACGTACAGTAGAAGGCTATTACGTAGAATATGACACGCACACCGATGTCATCACAGTTTAGGTCAAGGTTAAACCTGCTTTTTGTGGCTGCAGTTGGTGGAAACGGGGCATCTGAGGGAAAAAAGCAAAGAAGTCATCATAGACTTTAGAAGACAAGAAGAGGACCCCTCTCCTCTAACATGACAGGAATAGAAGTGGGGACATCACAGAGGTGGATGGACAATCAGATGGACAATCAACTCCAATGCTCTGGTTAAAAAAAAAAAAAAGGAAGCTCAACAACGCCTTTACTTCCGAAGGACACTTGTCAGTGAAGCTGCTCGTGCCCTGCTACCACTGCTCCATCGAGAGTGCACTGACATACTGTATTTCAGTATGGCATGCCAACTGTTCAGCAGCAGACTTCCCCTTCCATCACTGGAAGACATCTTCAGATCACGCTGCCTCCGCAGAGCCAGCAGCATTCTGAAGTATGCAACTCAGCCCTATCCCCATCTCCTCTCTGCTGCCATCTGGAAGACCCGCACTTGCAGGCTCAAAAATAAGCTTCTACCCCAGAGCCATCATTGAAGCGAACTCCACAAAACAAAACACATTTTGGGCCATAACTCAAGTAATCTTTAGATGATTATGTCAATTTCACACATGTGTGTAATAGAATAAAAGGATGAAGTGATGACATTTTGGACAGACATGGATGTAAACTGCACCTTGACGGGTTGGCAGAGGC
>CALSCE010009315.1:0-14489 GCA_943593645.1 Bovichtus variegatus | reverse complement strand
TGTGTGTGTGTGTGTGTGTGTGTGTGTGTGTGTGTGTGTGTGATAAATGTTAATGTACCGTCTCAGGAGCTGCAAAGCAATTTTGTTGTACAATTTGCAATGAGAATAAAGGCACTCTGTTCTATCCCACTGACACAATGAGAAACGAAAACAAAAAAAAATACAGATCATTTGTCATGTGAAATAACCACAGCTTTTACAATTTTGGCGGAACTTTAGGACCCTAACGCTCTCTGTGAGAAGCTGAAGGAGAAAATGATGTTGCATGATGGAACCTTGCTGTTCACGGTGATGAAGTACCCATCTCAATTACGTTTTAGTGTCTGCAAGTTGATTTTTACACCGTATTGAAATAAATGAAAGCCAGTGGCTGCAGGGGAAAACCCATTTATCAATCTAAAAAGCCGGAATGGAAAAATGAAAGTGAGTTTTCAAACCCAGAAATCTCTGCACCTGTGAAACAGTCATTGATTGAACAATATTGATGAATAACTCTATCAAATCACAAATTTAATGAGGTCATTTGGAACAAGGGTTGAGGGAAAAAGTGGGCAGATTCCTTGTTACCCCTTTCATTTTCTAAACAGAGGCACACACACTTGCATAACTCTAAGCTTTCCTAGATGTTTCTTATGTCTCATCATCATCTTCCTCCATCTTCTTCTTGCTTCCTGTAACATCGTAGGTGTGGGCCAGCAACTTCCTGCCTAATGAGGCGGTTCTGTCAGACCGCTGTCAGAGAGCCTACTATCAGAAACATGGAGAACCGCTGCTGCTGCAATACGCCAAACAGGAGGCTGAGAAAAAGGTACAGTTATACACATACTGTATATACACGAAGGCAGACACTGTTTGAAAAGAAGGTTTAAAGCTTCATTTTAACCCCTCAGAAACTTGTATTTTCCTGTTCCTTAGTCTCCAGCTCCATTTCCGTTTGGGTTGTTGTACATTTTCCAGAATACTTTTCACATTCCTTGAAATCCTTGAAAGTTCATGAATTTTAGAGGGGGAAATCAAGGCCTTAAACGTTTTTTTTAATTTTTTTAAATATACATGGTGGGTGAATGTATAGATTTTTTTTTGCAAGAATAGAAATTAAAGTTAAGTTAATTAAGTTATTTTGATATTTTTTTCCTGTGAGCTTCTGTAAAGCCTGCTAGTTCTCATTTTCAAACTTTGCTGTATTGGGTCCTTGAATTTGAGGGAATTGGGCCTGGGAAGTCCTTCAAAAGTCATTGAATTTGTGCTTAAGAAGATGTGGGACCCCCTGCTTTCAACAATCATACAGGCAGTTTTTTTCCCCCTTACGGTGATATTTTAATACCAGGTTTATAATAAACATCAGGGTAATGCTTTAAAAATGTCTCTAAATATGAAATTTATTGCAAAATGGTGACATCACACTTTTCTCATCACGACGACTACCCTCTTCGCCTCTCCCTTCATCCATCTACTCCCACCTTTTCCCATCATGCTTTTCTCTCTCTCTTACGTCACCCTTTCTCCCCCCCCCCATCAGCACACTCCCTATCTTTCAGTCAGTGAAACATGTCATTGGACAGCAGAGATGCTCATTAGCATAAAACAAAGTGTGTGTGTGTCTGTGTGTCTGTGTGTCTGTGTGTCTGTGTGTGTGTGTGTGAGAGCAATTTTCCAGTTGTGTGTGTGTGGAGCATCAGCAGCAGTAACCATTGGAGACAGGCTGTAGCGCAGCCGTGAGCGCATTAAGCATGTTGGCAAACGTCTAATTAGTAAGCAGACATTTGGTGGAAACCGCCAACGAACTCTCTAGGAGAATTAAACTTGACAGGGCCATGACTTCTTTGCTTCGCTACCTGGAGCTGTAGAGAGATGGCTTACTTATGCTACTTTATTTTTGAAAACACTTAATTTCTCAGGTTATATTCGCAGCTAAAAACCTTTTTTTTGAAACAGGGTTCACTTGTGTCTATGCGGTGATAAGCCAATCAAATGTGCTGCCAGTTTATTTTGTCCTAATGAGATGAACCTGCTGAGTTTATCACCCTGCGTTCAGGCGTCCACCTCTAAGTCATCCCTTGACTTTAAGTAGCAATGAACAGATTGTATGTTTGTATTATTTAGATTATACGATGATCATTGAATATCACTTTATCACCTTTCTACTTTACAAGATGTAAGACCGAATGGAAAGCTTTTTTTCTTTTCCTGAATTGTTCACTTTCCTACAACAAATCATAGCCAATATGTTTGCCCATTAGCCACTCTACACACAAAGCTGAAATCTACTTAAGGTTGGGAGAGTTGGAGAGGGAGAATGAGCTTGATGATGAAGTACAAAATTAACCAAAAGGAGTTTTGAGCACAAAGTTTGACAACAGAGGCAAAGAAGCAAGGCGATGAAAGGAGAGGGAACAAAAGGAAGGAGACAAAAGAGCGGAAGGAAACGAGTAAGGACAGAAACCGAGACACCGAAGTAACACGGAGAGATGTGGAGGTAGGAAGGAAAAGACAAATCGCACTGCCACTGATTTGTTCAGGGAATGAGCTGATACCCAGGGACTGTGTGTGTGTGTGTGTGTGTGTGTGTGTGTGTGTGTGTGAGTGTGAGTGTGAGTGTGAGATAGAGGGGGTAGCATTAATGTTTTGAGAAGAGCAGAGTAGACACTTGAATCTCCTAGCTGTTCATGGGGACTGACCTTTATAAAATCAGAGTGGAGGCACAAGTGTGTGCGTGCGTGCGTGTGTGCGTGTGCGCAAGAATGCCTTAAACTACCAGTTCTTGTACGCTATTGTGTGTGTGTGTGTGTGTGTGTATCCGTGTGTCTCTCTCTCTTTTTACTCCTGTCTCTCTGACCCGAGGTTAGGACCGTAAATTGGCACACTGCAGTGTTTGGAGGAGTTTGAATAGGGCTCCGGCTCCTTGGTGACACTCTTGACTTTGAAACAAAAACTTTTGAAGCTAATTGAATAAAACTCTTTGCGATTTGTAGTCTGTGAGGTGTCTGTTTTAGGACATCCTCCACTTCCTCTCTCTCTCTCTTTCTCTTCACTATCCCTCCCCCCTCCCCGCCCCCCACACTCCTCAATCTTCCCTCTCCATCCTTGTCCTCTATTATTTTTCTAGCAGCAGAGGACGAATATGGAGGAAAGAAAGAGTGTGAGGAAGGTTGAGATTGAAGAGCAGGAGAAAAGCTGTAATCCTGACCAGGAATAAAATAGTTAGAAGGAAGGATAATATGTAAATTCAATGACTTGGATAAAAAAAATAAAAAAAAAATGTTCATAATGGTTTTAATATAAACTTTAGAGATACACATTATTTCCTCCTATTCATTTCCTGCCTTTCAAAATATTCGTTGAAATTGAAGTTAAAGTCAAAGTGTTATTGCACCAGGCACTAAGTAGAATCCTATACTGCAAGTACAGTTCGTTAAGACTTTGGGAGACAGTTAGATTTCTTCCTCCAGAGTTATTAAACACTGCAGCATTCCCTGTAGATGCCTTAATTATGCACTAATGCCTGGACACGTTTGTTCAAACCTCTCAGAGGTTTATGGCTTAGGATGCCCTAATACTCTCTCTTTGCTTTGGTGCCTCTGGTTACCACTAACCAGTTTGTTGGTGTTCATACTATTCACACAGAACAGCACAAGCATATAAGAAAATAAATGCCATAGAATGAAAAAAAAATCTAAAGAAAGCTAGAAAACACACATATACAACATACAATAGTGAAGTATTACTGCAGCTATCAAGTATTCTGCCGATTATTCCATTGATTAATCGAGTAAATGGATAAGAAATATTTTTTGCTTCGAAAGTAAATATACAGAAGAGAAAATAAAACTAAAAACTACATGGTTTCCTTTTTAGAAAATATCACCATTTGTATTGCTTAAATTGCATTCAAAACTATAATCTGAAAAAAACTAAACCTATTTAGTGCATTTAATTAAACGATTTAAATGAAGTTCCCATGCAAAGAATTTGCACAGATGTCTTTAGTAATTAAGTTACTCGAGTGTTTTAAGAATTGCCTTAGCTTCAGTCAAGCCAGAAAAAAAAAAAATCCTTCTTTTGGACGCAAACTCCATTTCTGAGGCTAGAGACATAATGACGGGCGATGGCAGAAGGATTCCTATCACATACTTTCTGTTGGTGGAAGACTTGAATACCCGGAGGAAACATCCACGCAGACCCCTCTGTGTGCCGCAAGGTTGAGTTGTGATCCCAGGACTTGGCTGCTGTGAGACGACAGTGGTAAATACTGAGCCACCATGCTGCCCAAAACATGTTCAGTCCATAAACCTCTGCCCAACTCATCCTGCAGGGCCAGAGTTATGCTTAAATTATGGAAGGGTACTGAACTCCATGTACCAGTAGGAATGATAAAAGGTGTGATTTCTCTCGAGTCTTAGCAAAAGTACACAGTAAAAATGGTATAAACAGTAACATATAAATATGTAACTATATAACAAAATCTATACACGGGTCAGTCATACAGTTGGCTCACACCCAGGATTTTAGCGCTATGGCTAGCTAGATTAATTATTGAGTGCTCAAATGAATTATATCCAGTCTTTACACTTCTTTTAATTATTGATTCACTACATTAATGTGGAGGGCTGAGCTAAACCCATCTCGGGCATGGCTCTTTTCAAGGTACACCGCTACCATGACAATGACCTAGCCTCTTTTAGCTCATCGCTTTAGTTTCATGGCACATTTACATGTGCAGTACAGTCTCATCACCACACGTTGTTTCCAGCAGCAGCAGGCGGCTCTTCTCAGCAGACTAGCTCTGATAAACCCACTGTATGCTACCTGCACCAAACAGCAGACTGAGAAAGTTTGTGACTAACTGGCAAACATAGTGGAGCATGTAGCAGCTGAAGAACCAGATGTTTCTCTCAGGAGTTGAAGACCAAACCAGAGCTAGAAAGAAACTGAATATTTGACTTACCTTCATCAGCTGGCCAAAAAGCACATGAATGCCAAAGTTGCTTTCCGTTTGTTCGCCTAAACACGCCGTTATTTTCTAACACCGTGGCCATAAATACTTTATTAGGTGATTATGTGTCAGGACTGTGTGTTTTTCAGCTTGTTGTGGGGTTCTTCTGAGCCCCAAGTGGCAACAAAAAAAAAATCAATGAATACAGCTTTAAGAACTGCGCTCTAAGGCCAATCAACCCGGCTGCAAATAGTTGTTTATGCTCCGAGGCCTCTACACACCAGCCTTCCCAGTTGTGTATCAGACTGAGGCTTATGAGAGTTGTTTACATTCAGTAACTGAATATCCAATGCAAAGAAAAACAACAGAGAGAGGGATTGTCCGTGGTGTTTCTGGGATTAGTGTGACGCTGCCTTTCACCAGATTCCCACTGCCGCTGTTTAGCGTACACACGCACACACTGAGCTAATCTATTTCTGATTGATTGTAATACCAAGGTCAGGTCGTGTTTGTGCCCACTCATCAGCTTCTTAAATCTCTTTTGACACATTCTGCATTTAAACAGTTTATGATAATAAGGCTTCTTGCTGCAAAACAGCCTTTCCTGCCTCACCTGATTTATAACCATTTTGAAATCAATTTGTTGTAAAGTACTTTTTCTTTTTTTTCTATTAAATACTTAGTATTCCATATATTTATTCACGTTGTTTTGGTCCAAATACATGTTGTAAAATGACTTACTATGCTAAAGCAGTCTGAGACCAGCCGTCCTCTCTGATGTGGAATATTACGTCTTTAGTGGATACATTGACTGCTGGCTCTGGAACTGTTTTATGAAATTAAATTCACTTAAAAGATGTGTTCAAGCAGCTCAACCAGCTGAATGACGTTCATTATACATGCTCAGATTGTATACTCATTTCTCATTTTCCGGGTCAGGTTTACTGGCTCCCATTGTTTTGAACAACTCAAAGTAAGTTTAGAAAGCAGCCGTTTACTTAAAAATACTTGAATAGTTGAAATCTGCTAATGTGCTAAAAGCCACACATATCAAACTTGTGGTGGTGCTAGAGGACAGTCAGTAGGTTACACTGAGAGACATCAGTGGGATTTGTCCTCTGGGAAGCATGAACGTCTGTACCAGGCGGCAACCTCCAGTTCTGAAAAGTAAAGCCAAAGCGGAACTGCCTGAAATGTGCCTTCTTTCTCATGGTTGCAGAAAGAAGTCAGAGTCTATAAAAGTCTATAAGAAAATTACCCTACTTCTCACTTTATTTATAACCTCAGTAAACATTTTCCTGACTAGTTCATGGCCTCAATCGCACGTTTTGAAGTCTTTTTCATTACAGCATGATGTTCGTTTAGTAAATTATGGGCCCATTTAGAGTAAAATAGACGATAAAGCAGAAAATGCTTTAGGGCGGGGCTACAGTAACTTGTGAATAGAGAGGTCACTATACCATAGCATTGTTTTTTTAAATGTACTATCCCTGCTGAGACGAATAGAGTTAACTGCACAATGTACTTTTGCTTCACGTGAAGTAACAAGGTGTTATTTGTAGTACTTGCATTAATGTCCTTCTGGCTTTCTAGTATTAATGTTTGTGACTGCTTTGCATGAGCATAACATTAATAAAAACACCATACACATAATAAACATTAAAATTGTATCTTCTCTAGGAGCGTGTGGTGGTGGAGAGTTCTGATTGGCTGGCGGTGGTTCCATATTGGGCAACGTGGCCCTACCAGACGCTGTTGTTACCACGGCAACATGTGCTCAGGATCAATGACCTGACAACAGAGGAGAGGGAGGGTGAGTGTGACGAGCCAGGAAGAGTGAGTGACTGAGAGAGCGCTGAGGCAATTAAGACTAGTCAGTGGGGAACCTGCAGGTTTAGTGTGTGTGTGTGTGTGTGTGTGTGTGTGTGTGTGCGTGGTGTTTATGGTGGTTTCAAATCAGCTGCAAAAAACTAGGAACATTTTTAATGAGTTAGATATAAACCTACTTACAGTATGGGCCACTATTTATATCATTGGATGCTAATTTAGAATGGACAATGCACCATTGAAGTACATGGTGGTTGCATGTATTTGTTTCCTGTCAACCCTCCCGATATTATATAGTTTATAAAACACTACGCTTCGGTAATCGGTAAATAACTTGGTCATTTACTGTTGTTCGCTTCCCTTTCTCCCTAACGTTATGGTGTTTAAATTACTCTAGCAGATGTTGTTTTTGTTGTTGCCCGAGAGTGAATTATCTTTCGATCGAGGAGATCTGGTGACGTTCCCTTCCTACCCTCTCAAGGACAAAGACTTCTGCTGACAGCTGAGAGTCTGTTTAGCTGATTGATCTTCTGTGTAGTGTAGGTGTGAAGCCCAAGGCACGTAGATAAGACAGATCGGTGGGATAGTTGTCTTCCGAGACACGGCCCATTACCACTGTTTCACACTGAACATGGGAGAGTAACAGTCAGAAGTGCCCGCAGCCATTTGAAACAACAGGTCGATTTGTTGAGGCTAGCGTCTGATGTTCATGATAATTCAGTAATCGATTAATCACCATTGAGAATTAGATCAATCAAGAATGTATTCACCGAATATGGGCAAAGGTGGCGGCGTTTGTGTATCACAGGGACATAAATTCTCCGAGTATTTTAAACTGTGTTTTTTATGTCTTGTTGGATGTTTTAATACAGCTTTACATCCACTCACATTACTGTTCATTCTTCTTTTACCATTTACCCCTGGGATCTACCGATAAAAAGGCAAAAAGGAAGCCTATAGGTAGACCGTTTTTACGTGGATGTTTTTTATATCATAAATATAATCCAGATCACAGTTTCCGTTGGATATCGGCGGTTGGTGTTGTTGATACAAAAATGGGTTGAACTTGTCCTGCTTATAATTTTCTGCCATAAAGCTTGGAAATTGCCCATAATTATTATGTGTTATCAGAATTTTGTTTGACCTTTTGTGAAAAAAATATATTTTATTAAAATAGTATTTTATTTGCTCTGTTTTGTTTGTTTTTTTCTTCATAACTGAAAATGCTTTATTTACAGTTTGTTTATTTAATTGATAATCCAAATACTCATGGTACCCAATTTATAATACTCAATCGATTTGGGTTGAGCTGTAAATTGCACATATCAGGTGTTAAATAAATATTTCATGGAGGAAAAAAAAAAACGCTTTTTATAATGTATACATTTTCAATGGTATATCAAGTATTTATTGTTGCACATGATCAATTAAGGAACATGCTCATCTATCTCTGATCTAATGCTTTTTATCCGTCGGTTTTAGATTCAGACAGAAACTTGTTTGTGCGTTTGTTGATGTAACTGTGCCCTTTATTTGTTTGTCTCCGGTCTGTTTGACTTATTCCTTATGTGTTCAGACATTGTTTCATATTTCATGTCCCCTCAAGAATATATCTATTTTTTTATTTTTCAATTTACAGCCGTTCTATTTGTTCTAGTTACGTACATTTCTCTCTCAATATTCTGTTATTTTGTCGTAGTTTTTAATCTTACATGCTTCAGCTCCCCTTCCTCATGTCATTCAATATTAACAATGCTCGCTAACATGTTTTCTCACTTTATCTGCCTCTCTTCTTTGTTTGTCAGGTCTGGCTGACATTATGAAGCGACTGCTGACCAAGTATGACAATCTCTTTGAAATCTCTTTCCCCTACTCCATGGGCTGGCACGGTAAGACAAAAGAGTGGGAGGGTTAAAAAGAGAAGAAGTTTTGATAACCTGTTTAAAGTCTCTTTTGTAGAGGAGAGAGGGACACATGGTGGGGAAGATTAAAGACAATTTAAATACACAAAAAAAAAAACTGAAGGCAGTGTGGAAATCAGTCAGTCATGAAATATTTGACTTTTCCTCACAGTCTGGATTTTAAAAGAATTCTAGTGTTGTGCTTTTTCTTTCACATATTCCCTCATATCATACCCCAACATGGCATTAATATCACATATGAGTATTGATTAACTTGTCCACTGTAACCATCAAGGTTACCGACCAAGGTTAGATAACTCCTGTTATCTCGATCATCTCTGCTGTAATAAATTGACATACGAGAAACTCTCATCTTTGATGTCACCTACTTATTACCATTTCAATGTCAGACTCATCAGCAGATTTAATGTTGTGTCTCATAGACCAGTGGTTCACGAGGGTTGAGCTGGTACAGAAAGACAAAAAGACAGAGTCACAGCAAACGGGTCATGTCTAAGTCTTCATTTCGACACTGTGGTTTAGCGTTTTAAAGGGGAAAATATATCTGCATTGGAGTAGATTTTCAGCCACATTTCCACCCTGACGATTTGGAATGATTATGTCAATGCCAAGTATTGTGGTGCTGCGCAGATGTCCTGAATTACAAAATTGTATTTTACAGACTTTGTCTTTGTTTGGTTCAGATGCTCGTAATAGAAAAAAAAAATCAAATCATGATCTTTTAATATATTTTTCAATGAAAATTAGTTTAATGATGCAAAAATTATTATTCCCTCCGATATTGTGAATCATATCGCAATTGCAATATCAATCAAAATGATTGCAATTAGATTTTTTTATTTTTTTATCGTTAATCCCAAACAGATGGCTCTTTTATGTTAATTGATTATGAATCTAAATTGTCTTCTTGTTTTTCCTACATATTGGATGCAACATACATGCAAGCAGGTAGACAACATTACTAGAGCTGCATGGTGACGACTTTTATGTTAGTCACAAAGCTGGTAAAAGTGTCAAACTTGTCAAAAGTGTTGACCTTTTTACAAGTAGAACATGCAGCACAATTTAGGCAGTGATTAAAAAAAAAAGAAAAAAGCCTGTGTCATTGTACAAACAATCCTGTTGGTGGAGATTTCTTTTGTGGGTCTGCATGTACCAGTGTGTCCCAGTCATTCTTTGCTCTAGAAAAAGATACAACTGGAGGAGAGTTAAAAATCTCTTTGCCAATATCATCCAGAGTTAAAATGTTCCAGTGTTTTCTTTTACAACGTAGCATATTTTGAAGGAAAAGTTTCTCACTTTTACGTGAGTTAGATTTATTTGCCTTTTCCTGCTTCTCCTCCCAGGAGTTTGTATTTTTCTTCAGGAGATGACTCACAAATTCATATTGCCAGAGGAAAAATGCTCTAATACTTTTAGACCGAATGCATGAATGTTTTGCTTTTGTCTGCTGAAATTTGCTCGCCCTCTGGTGCTGAGAGAACTTGTAACCCTGGCATTTGATCTTGGGAAATAACTGATGCATCAGATATGTGCATTTCATATATTTCTAGCTTTGTATTAATCTCAATAATTGAAATTCATGACAATGTTCATTTTTAACAAAGAACTTTTAACTTTAGATTATAGTTCTTAGACTTTCTACACTACATATGGAGAATGCTATGTTGCTCTTTTCATACTTTGTGTACTTAGCTTCTCATCGGGAACTTGCTCAGCTTAACAATAATTGTTTTTTTACATTTTGACAGAACTTGCAGAGTGGCAAATATCACAGACGATAAAATCCTAAATAAATCTATTTCGAAAGGCGCAGCTTGCACAAACACACAACACGTGTACGCTTTATACAGAAAGGTGTTTGCCTTCAGGACAGCTGTTTCTCTTGGGAATCTCAACGTAAGCCCAGACATTGGGTGATACTCCTACTGAGACGGCGAGTGAAATACCAATTGTGAGCATTGTCAGACACCTTGCAGGGGGTTCAAACTGAATCAAAGGTTAGCTGAGTGCAGTGATGCGATGAGTGATGTGTGACAGAAAGCAGAGCAGTGTCATCACGGCTGAGCGATCAGAGTGATCCTCGTATAAGCTTAAGGTTGCAGGTTCAATCCCTGCAGCGGTTGCGTCTCGCTGGGATGTTGAAAAGAAAGGACACCTCACTGCTCTCTGACTAAGACATTCTCATTCAGAATGATGTGCAATCTGGGAACCTAAGAAAACAGCATGGATCTAGATGCACTACCAAAACAACTACAGGGCAGGTTTCTCCGACTGACGTTAGGCACTGAGAGTCAATTACCTCCATCTGTGTCACGTGGGTTTCGCAACTGCCCCGCCCCTTTAGGAGTTTAGCGTCAGATAAAAAATATTAAACTAATGTTTGCGAACGCCCGAGGTAACACATTTTTTCGTGACACTAAATATGGCTGTTAGCTGTGTAAATATCTATTGTTAGCGAAAGAAAATCTAAATACATGAGACCGCGCCCACTTAGGAGGCAGGAAGTTTATACGATTTCATACCATTAGTGCAGCTTGTTGAGTGTCTTTAATTAGGACTATTTCTGTGCTCAAGTGCTAATTAGCTCATTCTAACATGCTAATAAGCTAAACTAAGATGATGAACACAGTAACCTTTATATCTGTTAAACATCAAGTTCATCGAATGGCCACTGGGTCCAAAAGGAATCGGTCTCCGTCGACCCCCATGTTAAAATGCCCAAATTGAGAACAGAAATAAGCATGTTAACAGCCTGGTACAAAAACGTACAGGGGGTAATTCATTTTTCTAACTGTTTAAATTATATTAAGACTTAATGAAACGCATAATTAAGCTGCTAGCTGGACCTGTTTCAGTTCCACCGACGATCCACCTCATTGTCCATTTTTGGATTAGCCTTGAGTTAGGAGGTGTCGTCAATGCGACGAGCCTGTCCATATTTTTTGTAATCTATGGTTAGCATGCTAAAGTTAGCTCAAAGCAGAGCTATCCCTATATATACAGCCTCACAGATGCACTATCATGGCTGTGGACTCTTAGTTTAGTTCAGTCAAAGAATGTAATAGCCTCAATTTGCCTAGATTTGAAATAAGAAAACTTTCATAAATCAAAGAAATTGTATTTTTAGGATTAATGGTATCCGTCTGTACTATTTCATCAAAGACAAATGATCAGGGGCAACGTACTCAATAGTTTTGATGAAATCTATTCATCAGGCTGTATACAGTACCTCTTTCTCACCAAGCACTGATCACTTAAGATCTTTGCTGTTGTTCTTGCGAACATGACCTGTTTTCTTCTCCGAGTGAAGGGCTTTTTGTGAACAGCCTCAGGACAATGAGGTGTTCGCATTGTCTGACTAATAAGATTCATTTCAACATCATCATTGTCCTTGTTTAATTTAGTCTTCAGATCCGTAGCAAGGAAGAAATGTTAGCTTGTTGCAGAGAGACAATTTCTTTTGACGATATTGTCTTATTACATGTCAGAGAATGAAGCGCTGTAGCATTGTAAGCATTTATCACGCAGGTCGTTGACATGCTGTTGCCAGTCTGTTTTTTTTTTTGTTTTTTTTGCAAGGCAACTTTGATAAAAAAAATTTGAAAAGAGAAATGATAAACTCAAACTATAGTATGGAGGGAAGAACAGAGGGCATGAGAGGACACAGATATCCACTTACTTTCTTCTTTTTATTTTATCAGACATCAGATCTTTGAAGTAAGATCTCAGTCTAAAGTTGCCTGTGGTGAAGGCTCCTACAGATCTTGTGTTCAGTTTTGGCTTTAATCTTGTGTGCTTTTAATTTTTTTATATAGAGACCAAAACTCGCAGGCCATATTATAGCAATGTCTTGACGGCTATACGCAGGTAGTTGGTAGGTTCCCCTTATTTTCTGTGGCAAACAGATTAATTTCTTTCTTAATTTTTTTAAAAGATGATATTTTTGGCCTTTTGCCTTTATTAGAGAGATAGGACAGGTAGACTGGAATGGGGGAGAGAGAGGTGATGACATGCAGCAAAGGGCCGCAGCTCGGATTCGAGCCTGTGCCGCTGCAGTAAGGACTCCGCCTTAGTACATGGGACGCCCGCGCTACTTCTTTCTCAGGTGAAAAATGGTGCCATTTTTTATTTATCAAGGGGGATTAAGGGAAGACAGACTGCTGAGATTATAATTGATGTGCTGTAGTGTGTCTGTCACACATGCACACACTGGCCGCCTAATTTGGAAACACACACTCTCCTCCGCACAAACACGCACACACAAAGATCTGGCTCATATAATGAGTTGCCTTATCCCCCCCCCCATCTTTGTTTGTGCTTCATTTGAGTTAATTTCGAAGCAGCCGGGCTTTATTTTTGGGCTGGGCTTATTAGTGGCAGTGCGGAGATAGACGTGGCTGGATGTTGTCTGAGTCAACTGGGAAATCATGGATTAGATAAAGCTAGCTGCTTATTCCTTCAGGGAGGGAAAACCACAACACATTAGAGGCCGTATTAAGAGGCTGGATGAAGGACTAGGACATACAGAGAGACAGATAGACGTGTAGGGACACAGGAGTACATAACATTGCAAAATCCCGGACATACGGAAGTAGGAGAAGATGTAGAGAAGTCTGATTAGTCTCTTATTGTGACAACAGTAACTGTTACGATTGTTGGTCCCCTATCCAGCAGTTTTTGTAAATTGTTATAAGTCTTATAGTCTCACGCACATGCCGCAGAAAAAACACACCCGAAAACAATTTAAAAGTGGGTAATTGTTTCCTAATAGGAGCATCTGTCTCTGTTCATTCCTTATCTGGCCTCTTCGGTCTTTTCTCTGCTTCCTTTTTTCTTTACCATCCGTTAGTTTCCTTTATGTTGACCTCCTGTCGTCTCCATCTGTGTCTGATCAGCCCCCATTGTCAGGAAACCGACTCTAGAGGAAAAGCGTTTACTGTGAATACAATGTCTCCAGGGATTTTTTTTTTTTTTTTTAAAGAGAGATATCTTTCTACTTCTACTTCTGATCTCGTCATTAACCCTCCACTAAGATCAGAAATTAACACGCGCAACAAAGACAAAGATCCCTGAAAATGTATCTTTGTTATGCAATTGTTTGTGCTTTAACCTGCAAGTTAGACAAAGAGATGGCGACACATTAGAGGAAAAATCTGACAAAAAAACAAAACAAACAGAAAGAAGAAAGAGGGATTTCTGGATGTTAAGTATGAAAATGATCCTATGGCCTATCTCAACCACCTCTGGAAGATCTTGGCACATTTTGCCCTGCTGGTGCTGGGGTATTTATATAGCCTTAAATCCCAATGGTTTCTCTTTATATTCTGTAGAAACCTCTGCGTCGGTGGTGTCTGGTTTTACTGTCCAGTTACCAGAATTTAGTAGACCCCTGCCAGCTAATCAGAGCGAAGATTTCTCAGCAGCCGTCATATAAAACAAACAGTCTCTGAAAGAATGGCTCATCGGTTCCTCCTCCCAAAAAGTACTTTATCACTATAAAATCTCCATTTTTTTATTACACTTGTAAGATTATTGCTCTATTGCCCGCAGAGTCAACACTGGCTGCTTCTTTAATTCACCTTGTTAGCTTCCTGATAGGGGGCTGTCTGGGCTGCAGCTTAAAGGCGTTAATAAGCAAAGGGCCTTGTTCATGTGGTGTGGATGGCAGAGAGATAAATGAGCATGTTGTGTCCTGGCTATTCATATCCCTTAAATAGCCTTTAGACTTCGATTGTGCTGTCGTTCTGTCTCTCTCTCTGTGTGTGTGTGTGTGTGTGTGTGTGTGTGTGTGTGTGTGTGTGTGT
>CALSCE010009312.1:635937-683815 GCA_943593645.1 Bovichtus variegatus | reverse complement strand
TATATATGTATATGTGTATATATATGTATATATATATGTATATGTATATGTATATATGTATATGTGTATATATATGTATGTATATGTATATATGTATATGTGTATATATATGTGTATATATATGTATATATATATGTATATGTATATATGTATGTATATGTATATATGTATGTATATGTATATATGTATGTATATGTATATATGTATATGTATGTATGTATATGTATATATGTATATATATGTGTATATGTATATGTGTATATATATATGTGTATATGTATATGTGTATATGTATATATGTATGTATGTATATGTATATATGTATGTACGTATATGTATATATGTATATACGTATATGTATATATATGTGTATATACGTATATGTATATATATGTATATATATGTATGTATATATATGTATATATATATATGTGTATATATATATATATATATGTGTATGTATATATGTATATATATATGTATATATATATATGTATATATGTATATATGTATGTATGTATGTTTGTATATATTTGTATGTGTATGTATATGTATGTATATGTATGTGTGTATATATGTATATGTATATTTATATATATATATATATATATATATATATATGTATGTGTGTGTATATATATATATATATATATATATATATGTATATATAAACCTAAGATGGTGGTATCCTTTAAGAGTATTTCAGTCCCAGTAAAACGTTCAACACAATTCCTTGAACATATTCTCAGATGCTTGATCATGGGTGGTTATTGGATCCCATACATTTCTCAGGAGTTGTCATACTTCTGCAGGTGCTTCATAGGAGGCAAAAAGGTCAATGCTGAGGAGTTGGAGAAGAAGGAAGAAGAGCAAGAGCTGCCTGAATACTTGCACCTGCATCAGATGGTGGTCAGGAAGATTGGTGAAATCTGCAGAATAGTCAATCAGGTAGCTGCTGCATCACTCAACACACATAATCACAGACCTTACGAGAAATATTTTACAAAATCTAGTAAATTAACTAACAATGCCATTTTGTAATGAAAGTAGCATTGGCATAGAAACAACATAACAGGCGTGTGATGATAAAAAAAATGTAAAATTCTGTACATGAATGAACATGAACATCAGACCTCTGTTCACTCGGTTCATTTAGGTTTGGTTGCATTTTCAGGTATCTAAGTGCCTTCACAGAGAGTAACCTTTTTGTGCCTAACAGGATTTGATGTAAATGTATCGCACCTAACACTCATACATCAACGCGGTCCTATATGCAGTATTGTGAAATGCTTCCTTTGTATGTGTGTTTGTGTAGCGTATGCTTCTGCAGGACCTACATGACAGCCATGTGTGTAACTCTCTGCTGGTGGCTGAGAGTGAGGAAGACATCTGGAAGAACGAGTCTCTCTACAGGCAGAGGCTCAACACCTCCGATGGTAAATCAGAAGAACATGCACATAGTTTGGGTTTCATTTCTTCGGGTTTTAATACTTCTGTGTGCACCCCAATACAAGGTAGTGGAGGTGAAAGGAAGCTTTCAGTCAGTTGGGTGAACAGACCCTTTAATATCTTCTCTAAAGTCTTTTATATGTATATTTTTGTGTTATATTTCAACCTGACCACACAGATTACAACACAGAGGAGAGCTACCCGGCCAGAGACTACCTGGCAGCCACCATGCAGTTCATCCCTGGACATTTTGCCTGTGATGTGGTGTGGAGCACCATCATTCACATTCACCCACGCCTCAAGATGGGACCCAACATGGGGGTCTCCAGGGGTGAGTGGCAGATCTGGGGAAAAAACAAGTTCCTGCTTACCGGTTGACACCGGTATGAGTCGTCAAATCTGTGCAGTATTACAGTTAGTGCCATCACTTTGTAGAACTGCTAAAGATGACGAAGAATATATACTTTAATACGTAACGTTTCTGTGAGGAATCTTCTCTTTGTTTTTTATTTACAAAGGGTGAATTACATATTAAATGTGTATGTCCTGCCCTGTTTGGACAATTATATATTCACAGGAAATAGATGAATAAGTGAACACAGTTTTTTAAGAAGGTGGTTAAAAGAGAGAGAAAAAGCATCCGACACCACACTCAGGGTCCAATGCATCGCTGCTGTACAAAATGGCCACCACTATTGTCACATGGAATCCATCCTAAGTTATTTACACTACGCTGCTCTCCTTTTAAGGCTCTCATGATCAATTACATGGATAAGCAAAAAAAAATAAAACACCCTGCATTTGTGTTGGAGATTATCTCACTTAACCTGTCAAATGTAAATAAAAAAGAGAAAACCCAACTGACAGATTAATTTAAACCTGAGTAACCATGTATTTGTAATTTAGTAACTAGAAGTCTCTGTTTTCCCCCATAATTAGTGCCAAATGACACAATCCTTTCCACCATCATTATTAAGATAATACGGTTACATAACCTTTCTAGAAGTTAAGCTACAGGTCGTTACAGGTTTTAAAACTACACAACCTGTAAAATAAAGTGTTGCCAAATATAGTATAAGTGAAGTAAGGGGCCCTTCAGTGTGACTGACCCCTCGCCCAACGAGAAAGATTTGAGCAGGGAAGGGAATGACTCCAGCAAACTGACGTGCCTTTGTGCAAGGCAGGAAACTCCCGCTGGTTAGTGGGCTGGAGTTAGTGTGTAGTTGTGTTTACAGTGATCATGTGCCAGAAGTTATTGTGTTGTCACATTGAAATAAATGAAACCCTTCTCAAAGTGTTGTGTTTTGTTTTAATATAGTGATGATCCTTTTCTTAAACAAATAGGTTTGATTTGCAAACCTGCTAAACCTGTTGCTATGTTTTTGTCTCCCTATGGTAGCGATCCAGGCGCTGCGCTCTGTGCTCAACTCTTTCTGTGTGGTCAACAGGAAGAACATGTTTGTCTATCAGGAGCGTACCACCAAATCAGTCTTCTACCTCAGGTTACTCATCATTGTTCTTCTTTGCTTTCTCACTTCTTCACTGGATTTCAATCTTTCTCCATTACGGTTCGCAGTTTTATTCAATATGTTTTTCTCAAACGCACAGTATCTTATGAATCCTTCTTTACATGCAAGGACTTTGGGAGGGCTGTTGTAACACATCTCACCTACAAACTTTACCCTCAAAGCAACACTGAGATTTGGGGAACAGTTTCCATCAGTTTCTTGGAAGGAAAAATACATCAACAGATTTTCTTAAGGCAGCAATATAGTAGAAAGGAAATCAAACACTGCTGTCAACACCATTTGTGGATGCCCCGAGCCAGATGGTGGAGCTTCCACATCACATTTTTAACTGTGAGGTTGGAGGGAGCATTGTATTCTCGCAGTGCTGCTCACACAGTTCATAAATCATCTCACAACTTCAACAGGGCTGTGCTCAAAGTGATTCATCACGGGAGTGAGCAGAAGAGAGAGTAGGACCATGCAGTTGTGAAGATGTAACACAATTCATCATGTGACATTGTCGACCACTTTATGTAGGTATAAGTTATGTATGATGAGGCTGTTTCATAAAGCCCCATCATACATAACTTCAGTTTACTGAATATTCTCTTTCATAATGGAGGTTGTGCTGAGAACAGAAGTCCTACATCACACATCCCGTTTGTCACAAATTGACATGGGCTGCAATTATTGCCGACTTCAACTGTGGAACTTAGGTCTTTGTCAAAATCAAGTATTGTACAGTATCCCAGTCCACATATGTGCTTCCAAATGCGCTGAAATGTATATATATTTTTGGCATTCGGCCACTTCAATTTACTTTATTAGCTTTATTTCAATTTAAGCTAATCAGTAAGTGCTGACACAGCAGCCTTCATATGGTGAAACTGCTGTTTAAATAGCTTCAGATTGGATCTCTTGTAATTTTAATAGAAGCATTTCTGTTTAATTTCTTCTTCTTTTTTTGACATGATATGTAACTGGCTGTAGCATTGTAGTCAAACATCAGCTCTGTGCTGTCTTTAAGAAACAGCTTAATCCTTGTTAGTGAGCCCATTCATGCCAGGCTTCTCACTATAAAGCCCCCTTCTTTATGAAACACCTTTGTGGTCTAATACAGGTCAGCTGGTCAGGCTGGTCAGCTGGTAAGGTTAGGTCAGCTGGTCAGGCTTGTACACAGCACCAATGAAAACTAATTTGAACATGTTCTTTGCCACAGTTTCACCATTTTCCTTGAGCAAACATGACATATTGTATTTAGATGCGTCATGCTGCCTTCGGCTTGTAAGTTATCATTTGTCTTTGTTGTTCAGTTTCTAAGAGTTGTTTACTGACTGTGCTGTAATTTACTTTGGTGGAAACATTAGTAATTAGTGAGAGTGGCTTTCAGATACAGAAGATAGAAAACAGTGGGACAGATAAGAGATAAGGATAGGATAGTCAGTGGGTGACATTTGATGAATGGCAGAAGATTGTTCTAAAATAAGTGCACAACTATTACCAGTGTACTCACAAGATCATCAGCTTTCATACCTGTTGCTTGTGTTTATCTTTCCAGACTTTGTGAAACGTCGCTAACAGGGAAATACTCCGACGTGGATGGAAACCTCCACATGACTCGCTCCATTGGGCTTGCTCGGAGTCAAGAGCCGTTCTTTTCTGAGGAACTTATGGTTAGTGAACAAATGTAGTATACACCCATTTTGACGGTAGACGGCAGTCCTTTTTCAGAATTGATATTGGCATGTGAATCCAATATGAACACTCAATGAGACATGACTTATTTGAGCCTTGACTGCCTGAAGAATCTATTTGACCTGAGACTTGTCCTCAAAAGACTTGAGACTTGACTTGGACACCTGAAGTGACAGAAAACGTAACGATGACATGTGGAAACAGCAAAGCCTTGGTGTTGTGGGTTGCAATGACATATGGAGTTAGATCAGTCTCAATATTATTAAATGCACAAAGAAGGATTCACAAATGTATTTTGGGATTCATATATAAATTATTCTCCACAAAATATTTTTCAATTCACACAAAAATCGTTACTTTTGTAAAAAATGTCAAACATTTGGTTCACAAATATATTTCTGGCACACACACATATTTTTGTTTTAAATAAACGTGATAGAAATCCACAAGTATAGTCATTTAAAAGTATTTGAAATGACAAATGTTGATAAGTTTATTAGAATGGATACAGACACTTGTTTACCAGCTCTGAAGTAGAATGATTCATTTGTGAGTTACCAAGAGTAGGGCAGGATTTTGGTATGCATTGGCTAGAATATATGCACATTTGTGGGTTACATGAGGATGCCAAGCCCCTGCACAAATGCTTCACACAGAGGTGAAACTACCCTGAAACATACCAAATGAAAGCTGTTTGTTAAAGGTCAGTCCGTGTAATCATTCTCAATTCACATTAGTGCTGGTGCCAAATAGATGACATCATTGGTGTGTCTTTTCTCAGGGCTCCAAGTCTTCTCTGGATGGCTCTCGGCCAGTTGGACAAGTAGACAAACACATCCTGCTGCTGGTGCATGGAGTGGGAAACACAGGTAAGAGCTGGGAAATATCAAGGGCTGATAATGATTACAATTTTTTATATTACAAAAATCAGTTCATGATAAAATGGTGGAGTAGTAATAAAAAATCCAAGGTAAAACCAAGATTTTCACAGGCATCCAGTTTGTGTCTAGCAGAAGGCAGCTTCACCTCACAGAGATTCAGTGGTTTAGGGGGGTGTGAAGGAAATGTTTTGTTGGAAAAAACTTTACTCAGGTTCCAAATTAAAGGAAATAATCTTTACTTAAGATTCAGAATAAAACAGATGATGAGCTAAGTGGTAATAAAAGCATATGGAGGCTTCTTTGTATCGCGAAGAGAAGGAAAAGGCCTAAATGTATGTTGTTTGTTAGACCAGACTCATATTCAAGGATTCAAGGATCATTTATTGGTATTATGCAACAGAGGTTTGCACAACAAAATGCAGTTGTAGCTTAGTCTATTATGCTACACATGAAAAACATGACAAAACAGAACAGAACAAAAACAGTAGTCGTAGTGCATTCCTGAAGTGCAATTTTTTGATCATGCAACAGGAGGAATGTAAACAAACAAAAACACTTGTGAATTTTCTGGGCACATAATATGACCATCATCTTAAGCATAAAAAAATTAGACATCAGGGAAACATTGTCCATCAACTGAGACATTTGAGCATTATAAATGTTAACACAGAGTCCGCCTCCTCTCGTCTCACTGGAGTCCTGCGCTCTGTCCTGCGCTCTGTCCTGCGCTCGTCAAGTGCAACAGCTTGACCCGGGATGTTATGATGGAGCCACACATTCCTGTTGCCGGGTTAGCCGGAGTCTTATTTTCCTGCGACAAGACATCGACCAGAAGCAGGCTGGGTAGTCGAATAGCCTTATAATTTCCTAGCTGGGTTAGCTTAGCTCCCCTCTTGGCTCTCCTCCCTCGGTGGTGTTTGGTCCGGCAGGTCTGGCTCACTGGCTGGGTGGTTGGAAGATGCGTGAGTGGTTATCGTCTCATGGTCCGCTGCACTTAATCTAATCTCCACACTTTCTTCTCCAATGTTGATGAGTGTATTCCTGTTATATACCATACTTGCTCCAGTAAAAAAAAGATGAAAAGAAAACAATTCAAACAAAAATGTAGCGAAGTTTATGGGAGCTACCGGCGACTGCATCTATACAGGTACAATACATGTTCCACAATTGCCATAAGACAATATTGTAGTTTACTTAATGACCAATAAGTAGAGCCTCAGTGTGTTACTGATTAAAATACATTGATACATTGTTCAAGGCAGTTAAGAAGGCTCAGATGATCAAGATCCATAACTATATAGAGTTAGGTGTCATCAATACAGCATGATGAGTGGTAACTAAGACTGAAAAGTAGTGGAATCAAAATTGAGCCATGTGGCACTCCATACAAAATATTACTTAAGAGCTGTGACTGAAGTTCCCACCAATTTTTACAGCCTATCAAGAAGAACATTTTGATTAGAAGCTGATCTAAGGTCCAGATTTAGAAGAATACAGCGTTTGTTTTTAGTCACAAACTGAAGCTAGTTGAGTCCTAATTTGATTTTGTCTAAAGTGTGTTTACAACTGTATTTTTGGTTGTGTGGGAAAAACATTCTGCAAGGAATGATTTAAAACCACAAAGCTGATAAGTCAACAAGCAGGCAAAAACCTTTCTAAAGATATTGAAATGTAGGGATACACGTAACATGTTGAGAAGTGCACTCATTACTTTGCTTCATGGATTTTTGTCAATAGTACTGAAGATTTGTAATAATATGTTTGACATTAGAACTGGATTATCAATTCCTTTGCCAAGTTCAATTTAGAGGATATTGTACTTTTATCTGAAGAAAAACTCCTGCTAAACTAAGTGGCTTTGTCCACTGACAGAGCAGGCATTTGTCACCTACTGCTACTGACATCTTTTGTAAAAGAAAAGGTCCTGCGAAGTAGGGCTGCGACTACCAAATTGGATTCAAATAAGATACTTTTATACAGTATGTCAAAGTCTTTTCAGTTATTTGTGCTTGTGTTTTGACTAACCAGGATATATATGAAATAACACTGCACAGCTGATATCAGTGTTTTAAGGTTTAGAGGATGATGCTGACAAAAAACAACAATGTGTTAGTTTGTCTTTTTACTCTCGGATTTAGGACGTACATCTTTAAAACACCTCACAAATACATAGATACATTCTTTTGACAAAGATCACAACATAAAAATTTTTTTTAAAAAGTATTATTCTTTTAGTGACTCACTTTTAGTGTTCTGGACAAACTGGTATGGAGCAAGCTGTTCTCTTTGTAATTGTTTTGTAAACATTTAGTTTAGAAATTAGTTAACAAATAGACATGACATAGACAAATAAACACATAGGATGGGATTACTTATAATCATCACCATGCATCATGCATGCTTTCTGGATTACATAGGCCATCCACAAATCTTTGTTTTGTAAATTATACAAATTATAATACCAATAGCAATCATATATCATGGGTATAGCTCTTTTTTGCAATAAGATTGCTAGCAATTTAAGCCAACAACACAATGAAGACCGCCAATAAAAAGGGTCAAATAAAAAATCATCAGCTAATTATTCAAACATCGTCTTTTAAGGTCTGTTCTCCTTCCACTCCCTCATCATAGTCCCCATACCTTAAATATTAAGTCTGAAGGAGTCTTCAAGCCAGTCAGTTCCTGTGTGTGCATTCACTCCAGTCCAATCACAAGAAGGGTCATTACCATGACAACAATTCCCACTGTCAATCACTGACAAGCTTATATTAACAACATTTCAAGTTGCAAGAAAAAGGAAGTTGATGAAGAGAACAGACAATGTTCTCCTTTAGTCCAGCACTAAACCTCGTACAGCAGCTCGACCCATCAACACCCAGATCACTAACTGTGGGCAGTCGCACCTTTTGTGCCCACGTTACTGACAAACAGTCAAGCCCCCACGCTGCCTTATTGAATGTGTGTAGTTTTAGTTAAGTTATATAGGCTGTTGAAAATGTTTTGTCATATTTTGGACAATGTATATAACCTTATGTTGCTGTGCTGTGTTGCCATTGGCCTTGATCTCCACCCAATACGAATGTATATGTGGGCCTGTATTAAAAATAGGTTGTAAGAGTTTGTGGAGCAGGCTGCTGTTCTCCTGTGGATGCCTTGATGGCACTGTTGTACTGGGGTTATTTGTCTGTTTTCGACAGGCTTGGATTACATCAGCACTTTCTCAGAAACACAGCTAATTAAAATCCTTGTCTGCTCCTCCGCTCACTGTACTTTGAACTTACTATCTTTATTTTGCAACATCTCTGGATAGCTGTATTGTAACCCTCATTGAAGTGTGAATGTGTGTGTTTTTGTATAGTACAACATCAAGATGTCTTTAGTTAGCAGGAGAAAATAATAAGTCAAATACACAGCACTTAATTTTTAACCCTAATAAATCAAATACTTCCTTTCATTGTTAGGTGTTGAGAACATTCATGCTCATAATTGAGCATAAATGTTTATTCTTGACCTTGAGTAATTTAATTATGGTCAGTTTCCCAGCTTTCCCAGAGCTTTCTTAATGGATGGAGGTTTATTTGTTGAACTCTACATAGCTTAGTCGTCATATTTAAAAGTCATGTGATAACAATTGAGCCTAACCACAACAGAGAAAACGCCACTAAGGAAGGCCAAGAGATGTGGTTAAAAGCTCCATACAATACAAGGGAGTGCACCTTGAGTTAAGGTTTTTCATAAATACATTTCTGTTGACTTAATATGATCAGACTACTTGTATGGACTCATCTTGACCTAGAGCTGGAATAACACCTCTTCTGCTCACTTCTTTTATTCTGCATCTCCTATGAAATGCTTTTGAATTGCAGAGAATGTCAACTTTGTTTTGATACTCCATAATAAAAGCATCACAAAGATATGCTTGGACCCAAAGTCAAAAGTTTGAAAAAAACTTAACTTAAGTTTTTCAACTGCACCATCCTTGAATAAAGAGCCCCTGGTATGATGTGACCAGATTCCAGAACATCTTGGTAAAGTGGGCATGACTGTTGGATGGTCTGTTTCTGATTGTGCCACTTGGTAAGCATGTTTCAGATGCTGTTAAATGCTCCAGCAAAAACACGTCCTTTGACGCATATTTAGACCTTTAGTTACTGAACTGCTATCACATTTTTATTGCACTAGCTAGAACGTTTGGGTATTTGCAGCATGAGGGTGATACAGAGATGTTTATTCACTTTCTGTCCAGGTCCAGAGATCACAGATGAGCTGGTCAAAGTGCTGCGTAAGCGCCTGGATGAGACCACTTTGGACATCATCACCGTCATGCTTGTCAGGAACTGCAAGCTGACACCAGCTGATGTGGAGGTAAATTGCTCAGCAACTGTCATTTTTATAGAAGTAATTGAGGGAAGACAAATTTCCCCAAATGCCTACAGAAACAATCTGTGTGTTTTTTGGCTGTTTTGTGGCTTCTCTGTAGTTTTGTGTATGATCTGTGTACTCTTCCACAATTATGGGTTGTAATTCCCCGGGACAATCAGCACTTCTACTGAAAATTGCTTTGGATAAAAGCCTTCACAAAATGTTGTGTGGTCAGTTCATCCAGCCATCAGGGTCTCCAGCCACTGAGGTGATGAACTTCAGCCTCCCCAACTACTGTCTTCCCTGGCTGCCCGCTGTGGCTCACTACCTCAGGCAGAACCTCCTCATCTTCCTGCATCTACCCAAGTATACCGACAGCAACACAGCACACCACTTCAAGGTACACACCAACCTAATGTTATTAACTTAATATTGTAATTTGCATGTGGCATGTTAATGTTAACATTGGGGCGGCAGTAGCTCAGTCTGTAGGGAGGGGGGCCAGTTAAAGACCAGTTCTTGCTTCTTTCTTTTTTTCCATAAATACCTAGAAAATAACAAAAATACTGAATATCAAACCTTTCTTCAAGGAACAGACAAAGTCCAGAATTTGTTGGTTGACTTTATTACAAATTGGGTCATATGTTATAGTTTTTAGAGCTAGCTAACTTGCTCACTTCTAAACAGTCTTCCACAGACATATTTGTTTGTTTGAACTGTTTGAACTCTTTAGTGAAGCAGGTATACCAGAAGGCCAGGATTATAAAGGTAGATGGTGCTACACAGCTAATAGGCTCAAATAGTTCCCTCAAAAGTCAGCTCTGTCAAGCTGTTTAGTATTTGGTCACCAGTGCAGATTTATATGTCAAACTTCACCAAAGATGAGTGGTGTGACCAGAAGAAAGAGCTTGACATGTTGGTAAAGTCCTCTTTCATACCAAGCCAAAACTCTCATGTCTCATATTAACTATGCAGGGGGCAATAAACTGAGATTAGCATAAAAACTGGAAGTGGGGGAAAAAGCGAACCTGGCGCTGTACCAAGTTAAAAAATAATCCTACCCCTATAAAAATCAATAGTTAATATGATATCTGTTGTTTGTTTATTCCATACACAAAAACATGATTTTACTGTGCTAAGCTCTACAAGTTAATGCTCTCACTGTCTCTAAAAAAAAAAGGCATAATCCCAGAAACTGTTGCTGTGTGCTCAATGTGTTGGCAGCAGTGAAAAGGTCTGGCTAATAAAAACCCAAAGTAAACAGTCTGACTTGCTTAAGTCCTCCAACTACTTTGAATTATTTTTTATCTTGTAAGTCATTGCTGCTTCAAAACCAAAACTGTCTCCCTGCACTGGTAGATGGCTGTTTGACATATGCAAGTGCACTACAAACAGCTCTGTTTAAAGTGATCGAGATTAAGAACGAATAAATCCTAGACATGGGGGGAAAACTGTGGCAGAGAATAAAATCATTTTGGCAAGTCCCTTTGTGATGTTTGAAATAAATGCTGACTCGTACTCTCCTGTCTGCAGCACTACTTTCATTTGAGCAGCGACTTGGCTGACGGTGATATCTACCTCTACAATAAACCTGGAGGCCAGGGGACTGGAGGCAAAGGTAATCACATTCTGTGCGTGTGTGTGCGTGTGCGTGTTCTTGTGTAGTTGTCCTGAATATTACGTTAATATTACGTTTGCACCTTGTTTTTGTCTGAGTGTAGCATCATTCACTCTTTTTGTTTTGCACCAGGGACCAGGAGAAACAGAAGTATATAGAAGGATTAGTTCATGAAAGCCAAACATTAGCTGCCTTTCAATAACCTGAAGTTTTATTGGGACCTGGTTATTACCTGCGTTTCGCAGAACTGTGAGGCTTTCGTTATATGCTATTAAAAAGGAAAAGTTGGACCGACTATATCATTCTATGTGCTGTTTGGAAGGCAAGTGAGGAAAACGATTGTGGGACAGACGACAATAGAAAAAGTGACAGGGATTTTATGTGGACACAAGATAAAGTTTCTATATCAAAGGAGAATTAAGGGCACTACTGGGACCATTGTTGTAATGAAGTCTGCCGCTTAGTTTTTCCCCTCACCTTGATGTCAATCCAGCAACAACCCTAGAGGGTCAACCACATGGACGTACCCGACCTATTCATCAAATCATATCAAATGACGTGACGCTGCTGAGTGTGTTGCACATAATCTGTGCAATGCCTAACCGTAACCTTATTCACACAAGACCAACACAAGCTGGCAAAAGCCCAAAAGCATGTTCAACCCATTGTTTTCTTGGTTTGCAACACCTCAACGTTTCCATCTTTTTTTTTTCACCTGTTTACTTTTTCCCTGCACTGTTGGGCTTTTTGTTGTATCCTCATATCCACCACACACTGAATATATTCTTGTTCATCTTTTGTTTTCTAAATGCTGACTCCAGCTCCTTCTGAATGGCCCCTCTCCCCAAATGCGAATGAGGAAATGGACATGTCGCTTTGTCCAACGTCGGTTCTCCACTCTGTTGGATTTGTTAGTGTATTGGTTGTGCTTGTTGATGCACCGTTAGTTTATTGGTGGTTACTGTTGTTGTAAATGAACTGGTGATGTGACAACACATCTGCTCGACCAAACACGATCAGCAGCACTGCCAGCAACATTTGACAGTACCTGGAACCTGCATTCAGTAGCACCTCCTGCGAAGTGCCCAGGTTTTGTTACAGGTTCTCAAAAGCAGAACTTTTTATAATGCTGTTACATTTTTTTAAGTGAAAAAGTAAATTATTCATGTGTAATCAGGACAGGAAATAGAGCTCCCCAGATCACAAGAGGCAGGTGTTGAAGAAACATTAATACTTAAACCATGTTCTTCTTATCTAAGCCTGATACATTCTCTTTCTTTTTCTTAGTCTTTTTTTCACGTTTCCACACACATACATTTTCTTAGCTGTAAGCTCAGGTTTTGGTTTAGTTGTAGATTGTTGGCCTCTCTCTCCTATTGTTAAGCTGCTAGTTTGGAGGCAGTATGATATCATAGGATATACTGACAGTTTCTTTTCCTATTTATAACTCCCATATTAAAGTCAGAGCACATTTTTCTCTTTCTGCTGCCCTAACAGCCCGACTATGGAGTCAGTCGCAGACAGTATGTATTCATACTTGTGTGGAAATTGGTTTCCTTCGTATGCTAATATGTAAATCAAGGTGAAAAAGTTCAGCTATACTCACTGTTTTGCCTCTCCATGTGATCAAAGCCATTTTATAGTGCAATACTTTCTCATTTATCAATATGCTCACGTCATCTATTGGCATTTGGAGACAGATACAGGGAGTGTTGCTGCTGGAATGAGCTCTGTGACTGAATATGTGGCTGTGGAAAGTAATAAATACCTCGCACCAAAGAGCAACTAATTAGGGATGAGGAGTTTACTGAATTAAAACCCTCATTTATCGTTACTCATATTTTTGTGATGTGCTAACTTTCATTGCCATTTTACCTGAATCACAGTGCTACTTTTTCATTTATAGAACACATTATCCTGGGCGGGCTGGCTCAGGTAGTTTTGTTCCATTAATCAAAAACAAAAAAACTACTGATCGGTACTCGGAGATCGCTCTCTCTTTAAAATCACCTCTCTGTCTGCGGCTGTCAAGTCATAAACATTGAGGCGAGGAAAAGTTTGTAACTTGCTCCTGCACTCGTACAACTTGCTGTCTAACTACTTTTTAATTGCTTCACGGAGGAGCTCTGACTCCATCTCATTAGTTTTAGCATCTGCCGAACAAAGTGCTTTAGTTATATGATGTCACCTGATCCCTGCCCAGTGTGGGAAATAACTCCGAGTGTCACCTGTTTCCTGTCAGCACATTAATTAACTGTGTTCTAATGACCCTTCGCTGCACTGCACAGTTAACTATGTATACTGAATCCCAGCAGACTCACTGTGTAATTGCAGACCTTGGCAGTTATAGGACAAGAGACATTTATTATTATTATTATTAATAATAATAATTTTAACGATAATATATGTTATTCATAGAGCGCTTTTTATAGCACTCCAAGATACTTTACATTTACAGGTTAAAATGTATCATATAAAACAACCCACTAAAGCTATATAACACACAAAATTAATTACACATTACAATCAGTTCTGAAACGGTGAGTTTTGATTTGGGATTTGAACATGGACAGATTGGTGCAGTCTCGGATGCGTTTGGGGAGAGAGTTGCAGAGGGAGGGGCAGCTATGGTGAAGGCTCTGTCTCCCCAGGTCCGGTGCTCGGTCATGAGTGGTGGAGTCAGGAGGTTGGCCTTAGAGGAGTGGAGGCTGCGGAGAGGTGGTGCAGCAGGTCTGTGAGGTAGGAGGGGGCCTGGTTGTGAAGGACTTTGTGAGTGAGGAGAAGGACTTAAAAATGGATCTGTTGTGGGACAGGGAGCCAGTGGAGCTTCTGGAGGATAGGGGTGATGTGATCATGGGAGCGAGTGTGGGAGAGCAGACGAGCAGCAGAGTTCTGGATGTACTGGAGTTTATTTAGGACTTTAGCAGATGTGCCATAAAGAGTGATGTTGCTGTTGTCAATACTGAATGTGATGAACGCAGGGATCACAGTTTCGACAGCAGAAAAGGGGAGTGATGGGCGGAGACGAGCTATGTTTTTGAGGTGGAAAATGCAGTTTTGTTGATTTGACTGACGTTGTGTTTGAAGGAGAGGTTGCTCTTGAGAGTGACTCAGAGGTTGCGGGTATGTGGGGAGGAAGACAGAGTAGAGTTATAAATGATGAGGCAGGAGTTGTGAGTGGTTTTGGTGAGGGAGTTGGGACCAACGATGATCAGATTTATCACAGTGGAGTTTAGGGAAGTTGGCTTGTATTCATGATTTAATTTCTGAGGCAGTTTGTCAGAGTAGAGTGAGTTGTAGTGGTGATGGATTTTGTGGAATTGTAGAGCTGGACGTCATCAGCGTATGATGATGGGGTGACAGCAGCCAGTTTGGGTGTTTGAGGGGACTGAACCAGAGCTGAAGGAGGAGCTGATGATGTCTGTGATGAGTGAGGAGATGTCTGGGAGACAGTCCTTAACGAGATTGAAGGGGATGGGATCCAGAACACAGGTGGAGCTTTTTATCCCGATCATGAAGTTGGACAGCTCCATTGGGGACACAGGGGGAGAGCTGAGAGAGGGTCTGATTGGTGGAAGTGGAGAGGGCAGGGGGAGGTCAGGTTACTGTTGATGGTGTCAAATCTTGTTTGGGTAAATGAAAGGAAAGAGTTGCACTTGTCGACTGTGAAGGATCTGGAGATGTTGTCGCTGGGTTTGTGAAGTTTGTTCACTGTGGATAAGAGAGCCTTGAGGCTAGAGGAGCCAGAGTGTATGAGGTTTTAGTAATAAGTGGACCGGGCTGTGCTTAGAGCATCTTTGTATTGATAAAGGTAGCCAGTAGGCTTGGAGATGCACTGTTAAACCACATCATTAAGCATCTAAGCTGTTCTGTGTTATAAGCTGTTCACACACTTTTACTTGGTCGATGTTTGTTTGGTAGCTCGTTCAGCAAGTCGAGCTGTTGTACAGGTTGTGCCCTTGCTTTTAGCTAACGTTGCTAATTTGGCTTGTTGCTCAGGTCCATGGCTCTTGTTGTGTTGTATCTCAGGCTGTTAGTCATTCGCTGTCATTCACAGAACAGCCACGTTACTGCTTTATGTAAATGCATTTAAATGAAGGTTTCAGTGAATGTTGAAATGGTTATTGGTTGCTGTAAGCATTCCTTTGGCCCACACTGGCTGTGAAGTGATTGCTCTCGGCTCCTCATTCCATGCAGAAATCCATTAAACATTTAAGCTGAAGATTTAAGGCTCCAGCAGTCTAAGGTAAACAATTGAAGTGAGTATCTTCCAATGTTACCGTGTTTAGTACAAGATCCCCCTTTTGTGTTTCAACAGATTGTGTTGCCACAGAGAAACGTTCTGCTTCTCTATTAGGTTAGTTGCTGGATTATGTTAGCTTTGGCTGACCTTTTAGAATGCATTATTGCACAAAACAAACATTTTCTGATCTGAAAATGTCTTTACAGCATTTACAACTCTCGTTTTGTTGAAATATATATGATAATGATTAAACTAGTATCAAAATGAGCTGTGTCTCCTTTGTGGCATGTTTTGCTTAAAATGCATCTGTGTCTCCTGTCTCTGAGGGCGGGACATTCACCCGGCTCCATGCATGGTGCTGCTTACCCATTGTGTGCAATAATACCCAGTACCATGTCAAAGCTAG
The DNA here is from genome assembly GCA_943593645.1 of Bovichtus variegatus. Classification (NCBI taxonomy): domain Eukaryota; kingdom Metazoa; phylum Chordata; class Actinopteri; order Perciformes; family Bovichtidae; genus Bovichtus; species Bovichtus variegatus. The sequence continues at coordinate 667,650 of CALSCE010009312.1, read as the reverse complement.
CACATCCAGCAATACTGCCTCACAGTATATGTTATAGGGCAACTGTACCTTATGGTGAAGCATGTACACAGGAATGAAGTATCAAAGGATCATATTTCACCGTAAGGTTTTTACTGTGCGCATTTTAAATCTAGGCTGCTGTGACAAAACAAAAGGATAAGGTGACAGGCATCATGGCAGGCAATTAAAACCAAACATTATATTTTTCAGTTAAATGGATGTTTGCCTGATAACCATTAGGCTAAATGGAAATCACTTCACTGTCGGGGCTCTTTGGATAACTGTGAGCAAAAGCAAATTGTTTGTAACTTTGCAGGTTGAAAACTAAATGGAGCTGACTAGATTTCACTTTGTTTGTGATTTAAACCTATTCCCCTCCTCTTTCAGGTATTGCCTGCATCGCCCTCTCATTCGTGGACGCCCATGGTCGTCCCCTTCAGGTTCCAGTTCAGGACTGTGCATCACTGCAGAGATCAGAGAGCTGCACCATCCCCATTCATCCAGAACATTTTGATGAGCTGACTACTGTGGGTAAAGTGGACTCCAACAACATGAGCTCAGGTACAGGTAAACTCAACACTGGGCAGCTGTTGCCAAACTTAATTTAGCCTGCACTGATAAATGGCTGATGCTGGTTCTTGGGGAGGTGGTTCGGTTTAGATAGAGGGTAAGATCAAGGGTTTGGGTTTGTCACACATAAGAAGTGATAAATCAAATGTGAATCAAGAGAGTTCTGAAAATCATTGACTTCATTTTACTCTCTTTAGTGTAAAGCTAAATACACTGGTCAAGTTGGTAAACGTGAACATGCTCAGTTTACTGATGACACGAGGGTCATGAATTAATGGGGCCTTAAAGCAGTTAATGCACTTTTAATGTCAGAAAACGCAAGATGAAGCAAAAATGAAGGTCCGTACCCACCTTAGACGCTATTACCATCACTAGTGGTAAGGTACAGTACTGTAAAGTTAACTTATTGAACCCAGACAGGGAAATTATCAGAATCTTCCCAGAAACTGATGTGGGATGTGAGATTCAGTTCATTCAGGTCTGTAGCTACAGCATTGAAACACTCCAATGAGAGCAGTAGAAGCAGGCCTGTAACTCCAGCTCTGCCTCGTTGGTCCATCTCCTCACAGGCTTGACCACAGGTTTAGCAGATTAAAATTTATGCCTGTAGGTTGAGAGAAGATGAACCAGACAGTGATTATAGAGTCCCAAAGCTGCACGGGGGACAGAGCGATAATATTGCACAACAATGGACCGGTTTGATCCCTGGTGGGACACTTAACATGCTGGAGTTTGTGGTTGAGGGAAAGTTCCTAAGGACATTACTCAGGGAATCTGGATGTTTGTGCTGCTTGTTCGTATCTGGTCAGCCAGGTGTTGTAACGCCCCACTAACTCAGGCCTAAGGTGTTTGCTCTGTTGAGAAGCAGCAGTTCATCCATTTTGTTGGCCAGAGAGCGGACATTCGCCAGATGTATTGACAGGAAGCAGTTTGAAATCCCCACTGTCGCAATTTAAACAGCCCTCCAGCGCGCTTCAAACAACGAGCTGCTGTGTGAAAAGCAGTGGAAAAGTTTGACGTGTCAATTGTTGAATGTTTAAAGGTTACTCCCTGGTGAATTTTATCAGAGAGAGAGAGCTGAAAACTGAACAAATAAACAGAAAAAGTAGCAGAGAGCACAACACTGAGCTGCCAGCTGCAGCACCAGGTCACAGCAGCAGAAAAGTAGAAAAACAGCTGAATAATATAGTTTATAAAAATACAGTGCATAGCATGAACGTGCTCATTGACCAAGTGGTTGAAGATAAAGTAAAAAGATCAGCTCCATCAGATAAAAAAATACAACAATGTATTTACACAAGAGTGGAAAGGGTTGATGGTATAAAGTGATGTCCCTTCGTACTCTGATCAGAGTAGTCCTTTCTGTGTTCTGTGTGGATGGAACTGAGAATTGGATATTTTTGGGCATTTTGGCCTTTATTTGGGAGCCGACAGTGCAGACAGAGACAGGAAGCAGTACAAAGCAATGCTGGCACAGGGGTGAATATGAACTGGTTTAAGAAGGAGTTTGGAAAATAAAGATGTAAAGATTGTTTCCTGGTATGCCATGGAAATGAATTGTATTGCCCTTAAAGAGGCCCAAAATGTGCATGAAACTAAAAATGGATCACAGGGGGAAAATATCCCCAGGGGAGACATGAAACACATACATATGATTTCAGGTATTAAAATTCCCTGAAGTTGTTTGAGAAATGATAAAAAGAGACAGATCCTGACTTAGTAGTGTGGGCCAAACTCCACATTGTAATACAGGCTTTCTGTGAAATATGGACCCTGTTTACACCTGGTATTAACATGACAACATTCTAATTTGTTTTCACTATTCTCCCCACATTTCATTCAGAACTCAACATGCACATAACTAGGCAGTGCTGGCAGACTCGTTAACAAACATGGCGTGTGATACTGTGGAAGGCCTTCGTAGGATACTTTTCAGTAGCTTTGCCAACTGAGCTAACGTTACTAATACTGTGAGAAGGTAATCAGAGGTTTGCTCAACCCCCAGATGGTCATGTGAGTCCTGCACATCATAGCAGTCTCCTGAAGTGATGCAGCTGTATGAGTTCTACTTACTTTCCTGGGGCTGATTAAGATAGCAGAATTGTAGCAGGAAGAGACAGAGTTAGTGGTCTTCTAACAGGTTTTTTTTCTAAAGGATGAGGTCTGTACAAATGTAAGTTGTACCTGGCTGAGATTCGATCACAATGTGAGACGGACTGCCTGAGACAATCTGTTCTGTGTGCATTGGCACCTGCATTAATATGTACATGTGTTGCCCTGATCCAAATAAGATATCCAGATACAGATCTCATGTTAATACCAGGTGGTATTTAATATCTTCAGGGTTATTTTCTCAGACTTGGCAAAGCTCTTAGAAATCCTGAGAAGAGATCACACGACTGTTTGCATAGGTTGTGTAGTTCTAACAATTACCAGTAAACTGAATCTGATTTGTGAAGTCAGTGCACTTCCCCTTTTAGAATTACAATTTGATTCTCTTACAAGGTTACACTAGGTCCCAGGAGTCAGGGTATTGTATTAACTGCACTAATTTGAAAATGATAAATTACAGTCATAAATGTCAAGCTACGTCATAGGTAACAGTCTAAATATTAAATGCCCCTAAAATTGAACGAGTAAATCTTCCTGGTAAATGAACACAAATCTGTAATATGAAGAGATGTTTGTACCTGGAGGCTAGATGACACTGCACCACAGGGCCATAAATCAAATCAAAACAAAATCAAATCATGGTATTGTGGGCTTCTAATATAATTGTGTTTATAAAGTGTTAGACATACTATGTTGTTGGTGCTGCAACAGGAAAGAAGTGACCAATAATACTCCAGCTGTTTGGTTTTGGGTATTACAAATAGTCATCCAAATGGTAGTGGTTTTAATGAATTAAAATGTTACTGTGCAGTGACAACCATAATACATGTCACCATCTGTGCTGTTGCATATTGTTTGAAGACATGTTAACAAAAAGTTACCCAGAATAATAAACATTTGCTTGAAATTTGTAATTATGCTGAAACACTGGCTGCTGGTGAAGGAAGCAGCAGAGGACAGAAGACAGGAAGACACAGTTTACATTAGTGCCAGATCACACAAATCACTCGCTTCTCATCATGGAGATGATTTATTTACTCAATATTAAGACCTCATTTCCCATAAATCCTTATTCAAATTGAATGTTGTTTTTTGTATACTAAGCTTATATATACTTACCTACTATATGTACTCATTCTTCTTCATTAACATTTTCCAGATGCCACTGATCCCTTTCTAGGAACTGAAACAATATCATTTTGTGCTGAGTCAACAGGATTTCCCTCTCATGTTTTGTCTAACTTTATTTTGATCTTGTTAAACCTACCTATCCCTGTTGTGTGTGCTTGGTGTTCTGACAGAGCCACAGCTGTATGTGCGGTTTGACATCTGGGAGCAAGGCAACGTCAGTCCCTTACAGCTGAGTGACAAACTGCAGGGGGCGCTGCGCCACGCACTCTGTGACGTCGTCATGGAGCTGAGAGTATTACCCAATACTCTTTGTTTGGGGGGGATTTGCCCAGCAACCAAAGTTCAGACGGAAGATGCTAAAGGTGAGGTCATCATCATTCCTCTGTGATGCATGTATTGCATGTACTGTATACTGTAATCAAACTGCAGGGGATGGACACTATACAGCATTAAGCAATCCAGTACAAGCTGAAACTTACGATGTCATGTAATCCAGTCCACTATCACACATTTGAATCAACTTTTCTCTGACACGCTGCCAACAAAAGATTTTTTTTTCTTCACTGAAACACTATCAGATTACATTAAGTTGCCCACAGTATGGTGAAAGTAGTTTTGAACTCATTGGGATTATTTATTTAGGTATATATTAAGTATATGTTTAATAAAAGGAAATACAAGTGTTCTGCTGTTTTATTTGTTGCAGTACAACACACACCCTGGCCTTTTGGGAGTGTATGTTTTATTTTAACAGCAGGGCTTTCATGTAGGTATGTAGCGCATGTGTGGCTATCGTGGTCCAACCAGACAAAGGGCAATCGACACCCCCAGCATTTTTTGAAGTGTTGTTGGAGTCTTTCTGCCGTTTATCACTTGTCCATCTCATGGAAAAGATAGACTTCTATTTCTACAAATGTATCGGTCTACAAAAAGTTTCTTTGCGGGTCTAAAACAAAGACCTGAACCTGGTACGTACCCACGTTCGCTCGCCGGTCCAATTAAACACATTGGCTGCACTCTTTGTCTCTTCCCACTGGGCCTCACGAATGCACCTCTTGAAATACATGGACACGTGTTGGCACAGTCGGGAAAAGAAAAAGAGAAATGTATTAAAAAAAAAATTTAAAACACGACCCCAAAGCTTTCCCCAATAAAACGGCCTGAACTTGACCTGATGCTGAGACTTGAGTCTTAGTTAGTTCAGACTGACTAAAACCACTTAGAGAGACACGTCATTTCACAAATTAAGTCTTTTCATTTTTAATATAGTTAAGATAAATGTAATCTCGACAGGCAAATCACACAAAGCTCAGGATGTCTACAGACCATGTTATGAACTTCACAACTATATTTACATCATTGAAGACCTCCAGTTTGAGAAAAAAAGAACTAAGAAAGATCATCTCAGCGTCTATGGCAGCTTGATTATGTTATGTGTTCTATATTGGTAAAAACATGAAAAGTCTCAAATTCTCTTATAAATGTAAAATGTGTCTCCAGGACTGTTGATCCCTTTGCCTGAGGTGAAAGAAGTGAAGGACAGTCCCCGGCAGCGCAGTGGCTCTCGGGTCTTTAAAAGCAGCCCTTCTCCCATCACCTTAACCCAAGCTGGAGGGAGCAGCCCCATGCCCGGGACCAGCACACCCGAGTCCACCACACCCACCAGCAAGAGCACCCGCCGGAGCTTCTGGGACATACTGGTCAGTTCCTCCACAGGCTGAAGGCTTAACTGTGTTAAATGAATAGTATAGTTATATTGTGATTTCTTTTAATGTGCTGACTGAAATAATAACTCAACTAGAACCACCTCCCTACTGATGGTATTCAGTGTTTTCTGCACATTTCTATAATACCAACAGAACAAAATGTCTTGAAAAAATGACAAGCCAATCTCTAAACTGAAAGAAAATGTTTTCTTTAGGTGTAAGGGCTCAGTTATTGTTTTTAATTGTTTGCCTCATATCTTTAAGATCGTATATTCAGTGAACAGAGTGTGTGTGAGTAACTGTGCCTCAGGAATAATTATAGACTTTTTCACTATTTTGTAATTACGATTAAATCATGAATTAACAAATTTAAAAAAAGGGTTATTACATTTTGCCAATTATTTCGAGTGGTGAATTGGTGAAATAATATTTCAATTTTAAAATGTAATCATTGAATTGATTTTAGAAAGGATTTTAAATGATTTTGTTTACTATTGTGTCTGACTGCCATGCCACTAAAATGTATTGTTTGCCTACTTTAATGTTAATTGTTTACACTTTGTGATGCTATAATTTAGAGTTGGCTCTCTTTAATTTAAAGATGTGGAAGCAGTATGCCACCTAATAAGATTCAGAGCAGCAATTGATCAATGTAATTGTTGATTTGATTTACAACCAGTTATGATGGCAAACTCCATACCACATACTATTAGGATGCTCTGATGGGCTCGCAGGTGGCACTTCGAGGTCACATGTTATTCCATGATTATATTTTACATTCCGGCCATCATATAAACAGACATACTTTATATTACCACTTTACTCTATTATGCAGATCCGGTCTTGCAACACACAAGAGCCACATGGAGTTGGCAGTCTCAGACATTCAGAGCTAACTATGTGCAATTAAAGGCAGATAAAGCTAAAATTCTTCAATCAGGCAAACTGAATCATTAGCCTATAATCTCCAAACACGGCAGTAATCTGGATGACGACAACCTCAGCCAGAGCAGCATGGTAAAAGAGTGATTATACTGTAATGCAGTGATATACTGTACTGTATGTTAAGAATTCAATGGCCATTTGTGAGTTTTAGATCAAGTTTGCATTACCTCAGGTAGGTCTGGATCCGTGTCCTGGTTAGATTTTTAGACCTAATTACTCCATATGAGCAAGTGCACCCCCTGAGATCCTCGGATGGAGCCTTGCTGGTTGTTCCTACTACACACAGTATTTGTGACTTAAATGTGTTCCTTTCAATCCTTGCAGAGTAAGCCAGATTCATCCGAGCTTGGGAGCCCAAAGACAACTGACGACATTGTGCAAGAAAAGGGAGAGGAGGGCCGAGTAGCACGACGAAGACACAAGACGGAGAGCGTAAAGCAGCAGTGGAGCCAGGAGAAAGCTCTGGCTGTGGAGCTGGAACAGGCCCAGAGGTGGAGTATCACTGAAACCTTATCAGAAACATCACGCATTAAATTATTACCATGAGTGCTGATGCTGCAGAGATTTGACCACAGAAAGGTCACCTCTTTTTGTAATTAAAAGTCCCATAAAAAGGATTTCCAAATCGAATGCTAATATTTTGTATTACTAAAAGGAAATAGATATTTCCTCCTTTAACCTCCAAGTCTCTGCGTGGGTGGGGCAATGTACATGTTTGACTGACAGTGAAAAAGCCCTAAAAACCCACTGTACACTATGTATCCAGCAGCCACACACAGCTAGAGACTAGCTGGTAAACAAACATATTGAAGCATTTAGCAGCTGAAGAGACAGAGATTTCACTAAAGCATTGGTGGAGTTTGAACCAGAGCTACAGGAGTGAATATTAGACTAGCACTCATAAGTGGACACGTGCTGGGTTTTATGTTAAAAGGTGCTAAGGAGACATTCATGTGGGTTAGTTTTACTTTTAGCTACCTGTACTGTACCATGATGTGCATATTTGTTATGTTCAACATATGACTTTTTTATTAGATATGTTGTTTTATTGTACATCTTTTTAACATCTGGCCAGCTGTTCAATCAGCATTGTCACTGTCAAATAAACAGAAAATGCAAAGCAAAAGAAACATCAGTTAGAAAGTTTGTGGGGGTTTGAAGTCCGAGGCTCTTTTTGTTTTGTGTTGCAGAATATGCACAGACAGGGGGGCGCTGTCGTGACACAGTATAACGTTCTCCCTTGTGGTAACTGATTAGATAAGATGAGATCGGTATGCTGTATCAGAAAAACAAACAAACATGCAATTTAATCTCAATTGGACTAAAATCATGCCAAAAAACTAATTGCTAATATGTGAAAACTCTACTACGACAGTGTGATGGTAATTCCAAGATGAATTGCCTTCTGGGAAGAAATGAACAAATATAGAAGTTAGGACAAAGTTGTCTTTGGTGTTATTTAATACAGAAGTGTTGAACAGAATCAATCAGTTTCAGCAGAAAGGACAGATAACCTGCACCAAGTGTCTGACCCCGAGTCTACAGAAACACAAGTCATTTATACAGTAGAGTTGCTTGGGCAGGACAGCAGGTAATACACATCTCTGACATCCGACATGTTATTTACAACCGGTAACATCCGTCTGCTAATTGCCTGACACCGGTCACAGTGGCACCTACTGTCTGTCAAGGGCCAGCAGACAAAGGGTCAGTCACTGGAAGGCCAAACAACAACTTTATAGAGACAAAATATAACTAAATGAGACTATATGATACATTTCCTTGACATACAGAACCATGGGATAGCAGTCTCATGAATTTACTATCCTGAAATTGATTTGTGAAAGCCAGAAATCACTGTAGGTGATCAAGGATCCTTTGAAGAACGACAACTGTAAGAATGCCCTAATGCAGTCTATGTGTTTGTGTTTGCGCAGGAGGCAGGTGTCCCAATTGGAAGAGGGAGATGCAGGCACTCTCCACCCCGTCTACCAGGTCACCTGCCAGCCATGGATCACCTTCATGGCTGAGCTTGGTAAGTGTTATTTCATTCTCATATGTTCTGCTAAATGGGAAAGATATTTTTGCTGCTTCTGCCAATGAGAGGTTTTATATTCTGTATGCTGAAGTATCTCTCACCATCTGTATGTGTTTCTCTCCTTCTGACCTGGCTGCTGAATATCAGGCTGCCCCTCCATTCAGCAGTGCACGGCTGAGATAGCTTCGCACTTTCTGCTGCCTTCCATCTTGGCAGAGATTGTCAGTTTAGTCAGTTCTCTGGCCAGTGACACAACAGTGAAGGCTTTTGAAAAGACAAGGTAAGTTGTTTGTGCTGTGTGTGCAATAAGAATGCCTTACAGAGCGTTTAGCTCCTGTGCCATAGAAAACGAATGGCCTGTTGAATGTAAACTCGACGTTGTGTCCCGCTGTGCTCGCTGGGTCCTCACAGTTACATTTCATCTGAAAGTCGTGCTTTTACTCTTCAAGTAGTTCCATAGTTTTAATGGTTGAATACAAACCAGTCAACTACCTACAGGGTTTGCACTCAAATCTAAAATTTCAAATGCTTTAAGCCATTGTTAGTTTTTTTCACAATTTCAAATTGTTTTTATGTTACCATGGTGCCTAGTTCCATAAAATGCCTTGAGAAAATGTTGTCTTTTGTGTTTGTCTTCCCTTAAATAATGAGATTTATGCCTGCATTAGTCAGTGCATTTCAAGACTTTAAGGATTCTTCTGTACTTTTTTATTCTTAATGTCCTGGGAAAATGTATAGATTTATCACAAAAATGTCCCAAACACAGTGTTAACCTCACAGATATTTGATCTTGCATCATTCCCACAGACTGGATTATAACTTTGAATCAGATATATACTATGACATTTTCTTTTGGAATAATCCTCTAACTCATTGTACAATGCAACTACTCAGTCCAGTGTGGCTCCCTTTCCCCTGCCAGACACACATCAGCGATAAAAGTTTGGAATACATTGAGATTTGAAGTCTATGAGGATACAGATAGTGCTGGGGCACTGTAGAGACGCAGGGTTTTTATCCCCTGTTGTAATCAGTTCCTCCAACTTGGTCTTGCATCCAACATACACTAGTTCTCAGGAGGTGGAGCGGGTCGTACACTAATCGGATTAGATGATGAGCAGTTTGGCACCTTGTATGGCAGCCCTGTATGAATGGGTAAAAAAAGCACTTTGCGTTGTCAGAAGACGCTGTAGAAAGGCGCTATATAAATGTCCATTTACCAAGTCTACAAGTCTGGTGGGAGGCCAGTGAGGGAGTAGTGACTCCGACTGGTTGCTTGAGACAGTGTATTGACAGTAGAGTTAGCAGACAACAGTGCATTACAGAGGGAGAGGATATTCCACCTCAGGACACAGAAGTGTAAAGGATCTGTAATCATCTTATATCCCTTTGTTCTTTCATGTGCATCTTAGTGTCCTTAACATCTCAGACCAACATCGTGTTACAGCTGTGTCATATATCTCAATAATGGTTTTCTCTGCTTCTTTTAGCTGTCCCACATCTGGAGACATATTCGTCCCCTTTCCTCTTGTCCAGACCCTCAGCCAGCCTCCAGACACTACGAGGAGCTTCATTCTCATTGGCCGCAACTTCCATCAGTGGCACTGTAGCACAGAGCAAGGTAACTACTGAAGCCAGTATATACCATTGTTTTTTTCTCAACACAGAAACAGTTTCATGGACAATGTAATACTAGCATAAGATTATGCACTGGCTGTAGTTTCATTTTGATTTGTAAATACCTCTGCCAGCGTTTAGCTCCTGTGCCATAGAAAACGAATGGCCTGTTGAATGTAAACTCGACGTTGTGTCCCGCTGTGCTCGCTGGGTCCTCACGGTTACATTTCATCTGAAAGTCGTGCTTTTACTCTTCAAGTAGTTCCATAGTTTTAATGGTTGAATACAAACCAGTCAACTACCTACAGGGTTTGCACTCAAATCTAAAATTTCAAATGCTTTAAGCCATTGTTAGTTTTTTTCACAATTTCTGGCTATGCTGTAGCTTTATCAAAAACTATTTTTCTGAGAACCATTTGTTAGTGGAGGCAGTCCACACTTTTTGACTGGGTTGGTCCAAGTGGGGCACTGACTTATGCAGGGGTGGCATTAGGCACACACACGCGTGTCTTTCAGGAGCGAAAGTAGCGAGACAAGACGAGGGCAACAGAAGTATTCCGGAGCTTCTTGACTAACGTGGGTGATCTCTAGCGTTTCAGGATAGACTGTACTCCGCCGCATTGCTGCCTCTCAGGTTTAAGACTGAATCGCTCCTATAAATGAAAGTGCGGTTTACTCATCAAACAGTTCTCATCGACCTCAGGTCTCGCCTCTGAACCAAGCCAATCATAGTTTAGGACAGGGATCCATCAACTACATTTGTCCAAGGGACAGAATTGTTCTATGCAGACACTGAGGAGAACAGACTTTCAAATAAAGAAAATCTTAATTTATTTAGACCTAATTAGCCTATCATCGTTTAATATTTTTCTTTCTTCCCAAATCAACGTTGTTTTTTATTAGTCTTTATCAGTGTGAACAGACTCCTAAGAAACATGGCAAATTCATAATGATAACTAGATACGTAACTGGAAAATGCTCCCAGGCCTGTGGAGTGATGGTTAAAATATGTAATTACGGAAATGTAATAGCAGAATGCAGTCCTATAATTCCTGAGAACTGTAGTGTGCACTTTTTGTTCAGCATAAATTAGACTTTTGAAGTGCATCCACAGATATACCTGACTTTAGTTGAACAATAGCTGCAGCTACATGGACAAAATTTCTTCAATCCGATGAAAAGAATTATTCTGATTCCAGGCAACTGTTTACATGGACGCTAAATAAAGTGATCTGATAAGATGTTTATTTACATGCCCCAAAGCATTTAATCGGAATATAACTGTTATGAATTTCTCTTCTGCCAGAAATATAACGGCAGAAGTTTTTTGCCCCAACTTCATTGAGAAATACATTCAATACATGGAGTAGGCTATAGAAGGAGAAGACGTGGTTCCACCTGTTAATAGATAACAGATAGATTATAATACACCTTTTGGAATGGGATGCCGGTAGAATCCGGGGTTACAGCTCAGCAAGAAGGGTAAACTTTCGCGGTAAAACTCTCCCTCTAGAGTTTCTGTTTCGCACGTGTGAGTAGTAGATATAAATAGACTCTCCTGAGAGCTCAGCGGTCCCGGTGAATTCATTAATATTCTGCGGGCCGGATGGGAAGCTTTGGGGGCCCAGATGTGGCCTGCGGACCGCCAGTTGACGATCACTGGTATAGGACGATGGGGTGTTACCTGGGGTGGCCAATCAGATTTCAGGGGTGACAGGTTTAACCAGAATACTTTTTTTAATGTTTTAATCTGTAGTGTTTTTTGGTGTTGGTAAAACCCCAAAACAATGAGCCTCAACCTGATACAACCCACTTCACTACTCTATCGGTCAGAATGTTCTGTGGTGACTCTTCTTTAAGTCATAACTGTGGGAATGGAAATTGAGACTTCAAATTGAAAGGGAATACTCTGACTGTAAAGAAAAGAAACAACATCACAGTATGAGTTACATGATAGTGTTATGTTGCTGAAATGAAATTGGAAGACAAAGGACCAGAGAATGTGGTGGTAACTTGATGAATGTTTATGAAGGCCTATATTAGTGTATGACAGTGTGTAAAGAACAAACGTGTAATCAGCAGCATGAAACTAACACCTGTTTTCACCTCATGTTGTGTAGAGGAAGAAGTCTGAGCATGGTTTGTGTCGAAGCTTTCAACATGCCCTCCTTGCTGCTGCTCTTTGTTTCTGTGTTTCTCTGTCCATGCTAGCAGATGTCTAACACAACTGTGTTATTTGCAAGTGTCTGCTTACATCAGTTTGTGTCGAGCTGTGTGCTTCCCTGTCCATGGCGCCTTGCTGTTTGTACCATCTCTGTTTGCCTACAGAAGACAGTTCAGATGAGGAAAACACCCCAGTGCTAAATAGGTTCACACGTAAGTTTGCCTTTCAGCTTAACACATTGATGCTGATGGGATGTATTAAAATGCTGTTTTTCTGATAACAATTTAGTGCTAAGTATATATTTTACATTTATTAAATATATGTATTAGTTAAAAGTGGACGAAAGGCAAGTAGCTTTCTAACTCAAAGGGAATTCTAATTGCTTTACATCTCTACATAAGGCATAAAACAAATACATTGGGCCCTATGTTTGTGAATCAAGGTGCGGGGCACAAAGCTCAGTCCAGTGGATAAAGGAGGGAGAGGTTTATGTGGGTACACCTCCCTCAATTAAAGTGACAGAAATATTGTAGAACCGAACGAAAACACAGACATCCTTTGCACCCAATTGAGGTTGGCACTGACACGCTCTCCTGCAGTGCACTGCCAGGCATCAGTAATGGCATCACAGTGCCAGCATTTCACTCACATGTGTGTGAATGTGACCAATAATTTGTGTACACCGGTACGAGTGAGTGAGAGTGCTTCCACTGAGGTTGGCGAAGTGCCACACTAACACATTTTCTCATCTTTAGCTGGCACTGACCCTTGCTTTGGCCAGGTAAAATGATGAACTTCAGCGGCTGCAGATTATATCAGCTGTTACTTATTAACGTAACTTTTGACTGTTGTGAGGTTAACCTGCTCCTCACACTCAGACAAAGATCATTTGTGAGGAAGGAATCTCCACTCTGAAACACCACTTTACTATCAGAGTGGAAGTTCCAACAACTCCAACTGACCGTGTCACATCAGCTTCAGCAGGTGGAATCTCCCAGTTAAATGTTTATTCATATCATAGCAGTCATTTAAGATGATCAACTAAGATTTGAATCAGGACTTTCTAATTTGGATCAAATACTTGATCCAGGATGTGCTGCCGCTTTTATTTCAGTGAGTCAGACACATTTAATCAACATTTCACATCTTATGGTGATGTGTCCATATTTATTATCTGTACTATCTGTACCCAACATCTTTGGGACAATCGGTAGAATAAATACAATTATATTATCTAATTCACAGGTTGTAGCTGCAGAACTGAGATTTTAATGAAATATTTTCTTTAAAAAAATGTTTTAATTTAAAACTTCAGTTACTTACTGTAGTAAGTTTATACTAAATGAATTACATGTAAAAAGTGGATCTCAAAGTCATGGTACGGGGCTGTCCATTGACTGTTAGACTTTGGTTAGAACAGATGAAACGGTCCTAACAGTCGGGAGTCAGCCTTCTGTCTGGCTTTGATTCATATTGCTTTGCTATTTCACTGAGTTCCTCTCTCTTCTGCCCAGCTCATAAGGGCTTCCAGCGCTTCGAGGCTCTGGAGCAGAGTGATTGGTTCAGTCCCAGCCAGGTCGGGGCAGGACTGGCTCCCCGCCAGAGGTTCCTCTTCATCAGCATTGTGGACAAAAAGGTGACTTGGGATATGGAAGCCTTAGTACTGGGAATGTCCCTCAGGCCAAGAGTGTGAGACATAGTTCTTACAAACTAAAGGATTGATTGAGCTGTGAATACATCTCTGACCCCTGGATTATACTTGTAACCCCTCACTGCTCCTCATGTCCATATAATCGCATGTAAGCATCTCATGTGTGTGTTTGAGTTACATTGTTACCATCTTTGCTTCAGGTGACTCTGTACAGCTATAACTGGTCTGTGGATCTGGGCTCTTCTCTGAACCGTGAGCTGGTCCGCCTTGTTAAGTGGCAGAATGCCAGGGCTCATGTTGTCCACTGCCTGCTCAACCAGAAGATGGGCCTCTTCCATCACTACTGCTTCTCCGATGCACCCATCCACGAAATGGACTCCAAGCAGGTAAAGACACTTTGCCAGCAAGTCGACAACAGGAAATTGGTCAAGCTGTGTCAATTATTTGCTGTTTAGAAATAATGTATTATTTATATATATTATTGTTATATATTTATACTGGAAATTGCTCCAGTTTTTAAATTTGAATAATTTTAAGTCTCTGGAAAAAATTCAAGGTTAGGAGCAATGTTCCACTTCCAGGCAGCCATTTACTTCTTTTTTTGTCAACAGAAAAATAAAATGAGACAGACGTACCTTAGCAGGACTTTTAATTAATCAATCAATCAAGTTTATTTATATAGCCCCACATCACAAAGTCCACATTTGTCTCTGGGGGCTTTACAGACAAATGACACCCTCTGTCCTTAGACCCTCGCACCACACAAGGAAAAACTCCCCAAAAGAGTATAAGCATTCGCTACCTCACAGACAGCACGTGAGGCTGCTTTTACAGACATGCTGACACACTTCAAATGTGTCACTTAAAAGCAGCTGTAATGTCAGTATGTCTGCATTTGATGGGGGTTGGGAGCTGTTGAGGAGAATTGACTGCTAGTTGAGCTGGAATCAGCTGTCAGGACAGCATCTGGCGTCACAGCCTGCAGATTTCATCCAGCTGTTGTATCCTGGGGAAGAATCAGAAGTGATGATGTCATCACCTGTACATTACCAGCCTGTTTGACATGTGCTTCATTTAGTGATGGTGTTTCCAGTGGTTGCGTTAGACTTTCTTGTTGTTCGTCCTTTTGACTTAATAAGGCGTGTTTAATACCATTAAATTGCCATTATTTCATTGTGCCTAAACAGGCAAATATGAAGAATGCAATTTTACAAAATTAGTTTGTGTGACTTTGCCTCGAACAGACGACTGCTCATGGCAATTTAATTTAATGTTGTTGTGACGGCTGAACCCGCAGTGCTCTGCTGCCACACTACAGAATGAATTACCAGCTACTAGAAACATTTCTCCCAGGGAAGAGATCAGAGGTCGGCAAGACTCTCTGAACGTGGAATCTAATATCCCGTTCCTGAAAAAATTTGCTTCACCAGGAAGAAAACCTGCAGCATGCAGGGAAGAGAGGAGACGCGCTGTGAGTTACTTCGTTACGGTATATTGCCCCCAGTCAGTGTTCCAATCTGTCAAAATGACGGATGGCCTTCAGATTTTTCCATCATTATTTTAAAAAATCGGTCAAATATTCGGTTAACGCGACCTCTTTCACTCAGTAATGGATGAAAAATTATCTTTTTTCTACATATAGGCAACATTTCTAACCACAGTGGTCATCTGCAACTCAGGCTGATGATGTTTACATTTAACAATGACGTAGTTTTGTATTTGCAGCGCTCGTTTTATACATCATCGTAATTCTTTCTCCCTTATTTTCCATCACTTCGTCTTTGTCTAGGCTTTTGTGATGATCTGTCTTGGATGATGGGCTTGTTAGGCATGGTGTTCCTTAAATGTTGTTAAAAACTGAAAAATTAAGTTCCGTTAATGATTTGTATTCTTCTTTAAACTTCCATTTATTGTTTACTTTTGGCCCCACAACAAGTTGTAAAACACTGACATAATATCATCTTAGAAAGCTAGCTAACGTGTTAGCTCACAGTAGTAACAGTTGCCTACAGTACACATCCAGCAGACACGGCAGCATTATTCATTTGGAGTTGTGTTAGTGTCCACCTGATGAATGGTCCAATATTCTCTCTCTTTTAGCTCTATTTTGTCTCTACCAACTCCTAAGGGAAATATCTGTCCACTATGTTCACCAGCTAGTCTCTCACTGAGTCTGTCTGCTGTTTTCTGCAGAACATGGAAAGTACAATGGGTTTTTAGAGCTTTTTCACTTAAAACAACTGCCTGCTGGACACCAGGTTGACAAGAGTGGTGGGACAAAAAACAGTAAAGATGGGGCCAACAATGAGCTGAAAGATGCTAAGATGCTCAGTACATCTGAGGGTGTGAGAGAAATTCTAAATGAGCAGCGTACTGGAACCAAAGAAGCTGCAGGAGACGGACGTGACGTCTGACACTGAAGGTTCATTAGATGGCCAGTCTGAACACACGGCACCCATCTTTTTACATTACAGGTTATTTAGCAGGCACTCTTATCCAAAGCGACTTACAGTAACTAACTACAGGGACAGTCTTCTCGAGCAACTCAGGGTTAAGAGCCTTACTCAGGAGCTCAATGGTGGCAGCCTGGTGTTGACCTTCCGGTGATCTATTTGAAAGCCTGACCACTAGACCAGTATACTAGCACCACCCATCTTAACTCTTATCTTGCAGCTGTAGGCTGTCCGCTCCGGGAGACTAAAAGATGAAGAAAAAGAGACTGTATGTTTTGGGGGAGGTGACCTGACCAAAAAGAGACACTCAAGACGTTAGTGTTTCCTACATTTAAGTAGGCTTGAGGTCAGCCTACTATGTATAGAGTCTTAAGGTTTGAATATATTTTAATATATGTATATTCTCCAAAAATTACTTAACAGAGGGGAACTACAGAGTTGAATGAAAACTCTGTGGGATCATTGTTCTGAGACAAATGGAGTTAACCGAGTCCAGACCCAATCGAGTGCTGTTCAACACCATAATAGGTAATAGTGTCTTTCCAATGCTAATCCTCCATAGGTATAAATAGCAAATATAGGAAAGTGAAAAGTAGATAACTGGACCATAATAATTACTCATTTGCATTGCACGAGTCCAATAAGGCACGAGGCCAAGACAAGTCCAATTCTTTGCACTACAGTTCATGTAGCTGACGCTGTTGTCCAAAGCGACTCACAATAATTGCAAACCATCATGAGGATACAGCTCCGAACAGGCAAATTCTTCAAAATAGTGGACTCAAGTGACTTAAGTACTACAGCCCTGGTTTAAACTATTAACGTACACTAAAAAGTGAGTTATTAGTAAATTGAACTGAATTTTTGAATAGAAATGGAATCATTTCCAGTTGAAAACAGTGTTCCAGTTAAAATTCAGTGTAAAAGCTTGCAGGCAGAGGCTGTCACTAAACTCCCTTTCATATTCCTGTCAGCTGCAGCTCCGTCGGAGCTTGTTGCTGCTTTATTCAGGCTTATTTTCTGTTTTGAGTATCTCAGCAAAACTGCTGCGCCTCGTGTATTAAATATGGAGCTGCAGATCGATATGTGAATGATGGACGACACAAACCAAAACCAAAAAGATTTTGTGTGACTAAGCATTTTTATTCTTGATTCTTACCCCCGCTGTATGCCTTCTCTTCTTATGTTGATTATATCGTGGAAATACAATCCTGTCACATCAACAGCCTTGTTTTTCAAAATGAACCACTTAAATACCTAAATGCAATTTAGTGCCTG
This sequence comes from Bovichtus variegatus, assembly GCA_943593645.1. Classification (NCBI taxonomy): domain Eukaryota; kingdom Metazoa; phylum Chordata; class Actinopteri; order Perciformes; family Bovichtidae; genus Bovichtus; species Bovichtus variegatus. The sequence goes on along the minus strand of CALSCE010009312.1, from coordinate 649,985 downwards.
TCACTTTCCATCTATCCTCTTGGATTATTTATGAACAGCTCGGGCACAGAGAAGTTTTCACAGTCTGTAGTTTGTGTGTGCTTCCAGTGACAAAAGTGTTTGCTAAGCATATTAAACAACCCGTCTTCTTTTACACTCCTACTCCTGCTGTCCTCCAGCCTCACATCATGAGTCAGCTGTCATATAAACCTCACTGTTCCCTCTGGTGAGTAAGAGGACAGTGGTGCAGAAAGACTCCATGTCCACAGCCCCTGGTCAGAAGCTTGAGAGCCTGGCGTGCTGGAAAAAGTCTATGGGAGCACTTGCATATACTAATGATTTTGTAATAAGAGCAGTGTTGTAGACCTTTCTTTTTGTTTTGGGGGTGGGGCATTTGGATTCTATCAGTAGGCTAGGGATATATTGACAATTGATTGACTCAAACAGGCTGGAAAAATGTGGTTACAGAAAGCACATTCACACAATCATCAACAGTCTTCCCTCCCTCTACAACTGCTGTTGAAGTGAAATAACTTCCATGCCAAGTAAAAGGCCACCGGGCTGCAGGTTTTCCTGATCTCACAAAGTAATAAGCTTCCAACAGTTTCTAAAAGAATCCATTAAAACCAGATGGCAGACACATACTGCTGCCTTAGCCAGGATATTACATCATTTTAAATAACACATCAATTAGGTTAGGTTATCTATATAATGATATTATACTGTCACAATCATTGCAAGAAAGTTGTGCAGGAAAATCGTATGAGAGATACATTTCTGTGTTCTTTTGATCTTCACTTTGAACTGAACATGATCCCATTAAATGTAAAAAAAAATGTAATTAATAACTGGAACTCAATCCTTTCTTTCCTAATAACACAAAGTGTTGCAAGAGAGCTGCTATGAACTGCTTCCATTACAATAACAGCCCACATATTAAGCTGAATGTGGGGAAATTATGAAACTTAAACAGGAGTGATAAAAAAAGACTGAATTACCAACCAGGCAAAGTGGAGCTGGAAAGTCCGAGGTTCAACGTGTGTCAAGTGGTCTGTAGTGAAAAGAACAACATCGACTAATATGATAGTAAGTGGAAGGTCTCGGTGCACAAACTGTCTGCTGTTGTGGTTTATGTGTGTGCAGCAGCGCAGAGTGCAAAACCTACTTTGCTTGATTACTTGATTCTTATTCCTAAATGAATTTGTGTTTAATAACCTTAAACCAGCATAGGAATAACATGCAGAATGCACAGAGTTGGGTGCACGGGTTAATCAGGCCCAGCAGCTCCCCTCGTAGGTCAATCCGGCCACAGTGACGTTGACACAATGCATGCAACTCAGTTAAGTTTAAATTATGGGTAAATAAAGGTTAAACAATACAGAAAAATGTCACATTCAGTGTTGCTCCTGCATTGTTGTGTCGGACAGGCTGCAGTAGAGATTTATCAGAGCAGCATTTTACAGCAAAGAAGTCACCAAATGCCCTTATAGCATTCCCCCTACGGCCAATTACAAAACAAGCTCAAAGAATAGAAATAACCAAACTTTTCCTTTCCCTCCGATGGCCACGCTCTTCATCGCTGCATTACTAATGAGTCCGGACAGAAGGCAGAGTCAGAGCAGCAGAAAATTTGCCTGAACAGAGCTTCATCTGTCATGGCCCTGATGAGAAACAGAGGGAGTACCAGTGCACAGTTTGACCCTCCAGCCTGTAGGCATGCTGCAGACAGCTCTGCCACACTGTACTGGGGCATCTGTCCCTGAGCTGCTCTGCTGAACTAACACGCCCAAAAGTTCCTCTCAACAGCAACCAGGGCCCACGATCAATGCTCTGCGAATGTAGGAATCAAATATTAATAAAAACCCATCAACACTAATATACTATGCAGACATTAATGCATTTGAGATTGTCCCTAAAGTTTTCAGTGGGATGAAGCTGTTCATTGATATAATTTAACTTCAATATTCCTTAGACTTCTTTGATAATGCATTTACTCTGACAGCATTATTATTCAAAAGTACCCAACGTCTCAGCTTCTGATGCTTCAGGAGCTCGACCTATGGCTATTCTTTTGTCTGTCCTTACTGTCTGTTTGTATAGCATTTATTGTGAAACCATGTGTTTTATCTTCTATTTTTCTTCCTTCCCCTTCGTCTTCTCCAGGATCCCAACCCGTTCCTGAGCCCCTCCATGGAGCCTGATGCATTGCTGCGTAGTGCAGTTCCTCCCCTGCCCAATAAAGAGCAGGGCAGGCTGGGTAGCTCTGTCCGAAGTCTTGCTCCGCTCCACTTCCCCTCTGAGCTGCTTCCCTTTGATGAGGCTCTGAGGGATGTGTGCACCATCCGGCCCTTGATGGAGGGGGATGTGGTGGCCCGTCATGGCAGCCAGCTCTTGGAGATCAAAGCTGCTGAGCGGAGAGGTTAATACTGCTACTAATAATAATAATAATAATTATAATAATAGGATTTCTGTCCAATGAGCCCATCAAACTGCACACTGGACAGGAAGGGTAATGGCTTTGTGTTTACCCTGACAGAACTGGAGAAGCAGATGAAGATAGAGAACCTGTTTGTGACGTGGCAGCAGAGGTCAGCACAGTCCAACATGCCCATTTCAGTAAGTACCCCAAGTCATAGATCTGAGATGTGTAACTTAAATGCAGTATTGTAATAGTTGAAGGATATGTTTTTCTTCATTGCGAGAAAAATCTAAAGTACTGTTAGTTGACTGTTTGCATATTTGATAGCATACAAAGAAATTGCTGAAAAATTACACAGAAGAACGTGGCTGCAATACCAACTCAGCCAAGCTGAAGAGTCTTAACTGCTACTGTTCTTCATCCCCTTTTATTATAGCCATAAAACCTCTTGTGAAAGATAACTCTTTGGAGTTTACTATTAAAACATCAGATTGTGTGTATTGTTGAATTCAGAATTGTAAAGCTCTGTGTGTGCTTTCAAACAATGTATGTTTTGTCATGGCTGAGAAAGGATTCAACCAGATGCCATCCCAGCCTGCGTTCAGACCACTGCCTTTAAAGGTCCAATGTGTACTTCTGATCCACCTGCTCCAAAGAGATAGAGGCAGTACTTCACCTCTAAACTGGCTCCATACAATCTAAATTCATCAATCATCAAAACCTTCAATTATTAAAAAAAAAAACAACTATAGTAGGTTAACTGTTTATATTTTAGTTGTAGTAGTTTGGCATGTTTATTATATTAGAAGTTTTCTTCTTGTGTTGATATATTTAATGTGTATTTTTTACTCCTGTGTAGCAAGAATACGCAAAATTCGACCAAATTGCTGAAACTCTGATCTTCTAATCTTAACGTGGAGTTTAGATATCTGTGTTTACCGTGTCACTAACTGGGGGCTGTATGGTCCGTGTGACGTTATGTTTTGATAGTTTGTATATTGACTTTGGTCCGGGGGGGCAGACATGAGGGAACGTGCTTTTGTTTTGTCCTCCCCACTGACATAGGACTGCTCTGCCGGGAGGGCAGCGTGCAGCGGCTCTGGGGACGGCGCTTCAGTTAGCGGCTGTGGCAGCTCAGATTCGGCCGGTGAATAACCCAGTACTGGGAGTCACAGCGGGTTGCGGGACCGCTGGGTCTCACCTGAGTAACAGCAGTAACAGAAATTCTGACGAGCTACATACTAACTGTGCACAGAAACCCGTCTGTCTCCCAGCCGCCACACGCTCTACTCTGCAAGTCTTTTTCTCGTTTCACTTTGGATTTAATCAAAGCAAACTATCAAATATGCAGGGATCATGGCTGTAATATTAACAAGAGAGTCAGACAGCTGGACTTCTTCTCCCTCTGTACTGAGACAGACTGGAGCTACACTGACTCACTATCACCTCTAGAGGAACAAGTGGTATTATAGGCTGGACGGAGCAGCTAGCTGTTAGCATGCTAACTTCAGTAGATATCTCTGCAACACAACACACAGACGTCTTTGACATAAAGTTAACGCTGTTACCTCTTCACACTCTGATGATGTTGGTTCATTGTTTGTTTTTAAGTTTACATTCTGGCATATCTTACACATTGAAACTTGAAGGACACATTGAAGGAATTAATTTGAAAGTTAAACACTAAAATGTATTTTTTGTGCTAAGCCAGGTATGAGCCTCTATACTTCCTGTACATGAGCAAGAAAGTTATTAAAGTGTAGTGGGGTATTCTACTTTTGCTCATATGTTCGTTCAGAAAGGTGACTAAGTGTTACGGCTTCCAGAGAACCCGGGTGCAGAACAGAGGCTGGAGGCAAAGAAATCATATTTAATGATAGACAGTTCAGTTTGAGCTGTAGGGGGTCCAGTCAGGCTGGAGGAGATAGCAGGGACAAGAAAAACAAGGGTTAGGAACAGAATTTACTGGCAGAACAGTTAGTCACAGAGCTAGCGCTTGACTGACTGTGAATAGAGTCTACAATCTGGCATTGTGGAGGAGTCAGGACCGGAGCTTTATAGCAGAGGTGATTGGATTGTTGGCAGCTGGTAGCCTGGCTCCCACACACACCTGTCTCCACTCCTGCAATCACACGCACACACACACACACACACACACACACACACGCACACACACACACACACACAAACACACACACACACACACACACACACACACACACACACACACACACAGGAGGAGAGACTGCAGGTTAGGCCGAAGTGGAGGCCATGACATAAAGTCAAAAGGGTATTAGATATTGGACACATTAAAAAGCATAATGTGAACAATCTAACAACAAATTGGATCTGACCAGTAAGTCCGAATTGAGTATTAAATTCCTGCATGGTGAAAGTAGCCTAATATCAAATATAGATAATTGGACTTGTCAAAATCTGTGGGAGTGGGCCGCTCACTACTTTACGGCTTTAAGGAGCCACAATTACAGTTCATTCCTCTGGGAAATCATTTAGCATTGCCTTGGTTCAAAGTGGGGAATATCCGGGCTGATTAAAAAGGTTTCTGTCTTCCACAGTGGCATCTTAAGAGAGGGTACATGTTGGTATAAATGTACGAATTTCATACATCGACAGACACCCACAGAGCACTCTAACTCAAGCACATCCAAAAGGAGATGTGCAGCCTGACCCGGGTCCAACAAGGCCCACAGACGTTTCCACTGGCAATTGGTTTTAGGTGGATTTTCATGCACTGGATGAACTATATTAACTATTAGATGTGATCTGACTGCATCATAGTCAGGGTTGGATCTGATTGTCAAGCCCCATGTAATTAATAGACTCAGTTTATATTCCATCTGCTAGAACTTTGATTTGATAACTCTGCCCGTGAACACTGCTGAGTCTGACTACGATGAGCTACAGTATACAGTCCTGGAGATTTTATCCTTAAAAAGCAAAATTGTAATAGTATTGTGTATCACAATCATCCCTCTTCTCTCAAAGTGTTCCTTCTGCAGTGTCACCATCTTATCCCTCATGGATGTCTCAACAGGGGGCAGATTTGGAGACCCTAAAGCAGTCGTCCAGGCTGGTACACTACTGTGCCACCCCTCTTCTCTTTGACCCCATCTTCCGCAAGCAGATCCAAGAGGAACAGATTATTCAGCCTCCTGTGAAGGTATGTTTACTGTCTGACTCTGAAGAGGAGATGTGTCTTGATTAACTAGTGTCTATAGAGTGGTTTTATGATTCAATACCTAATTGCACACATTAACATACTTTTTACATACGACTATTCACAAGCAACACAAACTATATTAACAGTTGAGAAAGTTGTGCATTTAGCCTCGTCTGTGTTGCAGCCCCCTTTAGTTTTTTGGTAATATTATTTATTGTTGTTTTAATGACTAATTTGACTAGTACCACCTCGGTTTAGCTGGGATTCTTAGCTGATCGCCATAGCGATGTCTAATGAAACTGCCATCACATAATCTTCACTGCGATGCTCGCTGAATCCTTTCATTGGCAACCAAACAGAGGAACGTCTGCACTTTGTACATTGTATGCCGTAGTGTAGGATTTGAACATGGCCCATATGTTTCCCCAAGAAGGCTGGTTACTGTCAGACAACAGGAGACTTCTCGTCCTGTGGGGAATACTCACAAACTGTGGGAGCTTAGTCTGGGCTCATCATGGGGAATCGATTCATGAATACTTGAGAGGACACTAATGTATTTTTAGTCAAGCGAGCTATTATAACCTAGTGGTTATAGTGGCCATAGTTTAAGGTACATTATGTTTGCTTAATCCACACAATGCGACACAAACTCAGGTCTGCATGCTTGAAAGAGTCTTGTGTGTCTAAGTGATGTCCACTGTTCTGTATGCCAGAAACGCCATCGCTCCAGCGACTCCACAGCGTCAGGGCGGGACCGGAGCTACAGCACTGACTCAGCCGACATGCTGCCCAGCCGATTGAAGGAAGAACCCTGGCTACTTGACATCTCTAGCACCTTCATCCAGCAGTATGTCCAGTACCTGCAGAGCATGGGCTTCATTCTCGTCCAGGTCCGACCTCAGTCTCCAGCTCGCAGGTCTGTTTCTGCTAAAATGGTTTATTTTTAGCTTTAAGTTGTTGTTAAATATCTACTTGTGACCATTGCTTTTCTATGCCAGTGGGCTTTTCTGTGGTTGGCATTATATTTGAGGCTTTTCCCTTGAAACCATCCTGCACCCTAAAGCAGGGGCACATCAAATCATGACAGCAGTAGATGAACTCATTTTCAAGTATAATACTGTTTTTCCAACAACAGCCCAAGCTTTTGGTTTGCTGCTTGAAATATATGAACTATGTGAGCGTTCCATTGGTAAATGGACGGTATGTGTTACGCGGTATCACTCCTTCGTCTCCTCTTTTCTTCCATTGTGAGCAGCGTTCATCTATTAGTCATCATATGTGTTTTGATCCTTGTCTGACCTCTACCCTCCCAGCGCTGCTGCACCCTGGCTGATGTAACCAGAGCAGATGCAGGGCAGATGCCTGTCACTTTCTAGGCTCAGACCCTTTGAATTATGTCTTACGGGTTGGCTATGTGCTATTGCTGGCCTCTCTGATTTAACCAGACCCTAACTGACCCCCCACCGATCCCCCCCCCATCTCTTACAGCATTGCGCGGGCTCGTGCTGCCATGCTGAACTCTATGTCATCGGAAGGGAGGATGTCTTTTTCTTATGTAAAGCAGAAGAGCGAGGACAGCCCTAAGGTTAGTGTTCACCTCAGAGATGCACAAATCTTCTCCAAACACACACACACACACACACGCACACAGGGATTGAGCCAGGCTGCTATTGTAACAATGGCCCCTATACGTCTCATTAAAACTGAGTCCATGTGTCCAAAAACAGTTCTTCTGTTTTTTCTTTGAATTGTTTTATTTCTAATTAAAAAATTTGTTTTATTCCCTCTTGATACCTACACATGAACTGCATTCAATTTTTGAATATATATTTTCATAAGATGGAGTTAGTAGTAATAGCAGTAGCAGTTGGTTAACGTTTAAGTTTATTTGCACAATTTAAAATACACAAACATAACAAAGATAATAAATGATATACAGTGCGGCAAGAGGCAGAAAACCCATTGGGATTATTTGAAGCCTCCACTTAAACAATGTTAAAATTCCACAAAGTTATAGAGAACATAGTATACAGAAAATAATATGACTTCATTTCATAATAGGGATGGGAAACTATTGGATCAAGACATAAAAAAACAACAATGGGAAAAACAATAAATATACCAACAAACAAAGAAAGACAGAAAATGTGTGTGTGTGTGTGTGTGTGTGTGTGTGTGTGTGTGTGTGTGTGTGTGTGTGTGGGTGTGTGGGTGTGTGTGTGTGTGTGTGGGTGTGTGTGTGTGTGTGTGTGTGTGTGTGTGTGTGTGTGTGTGTGTGTGTGTGTGTGTGTGCGTATGGGGGATATTGGTTTATACACCAGCATTAACTCCTGAGTAAAATTACATGTCACTGTGAGTGAAACAAATAAACATCAAACCTGGATACATCAATATGGCAATACTGGGGAAAATAACTTACAAGATAGCAGTTAAATGATCTTTTAAGCATCTTTCGTAACATTTTTATAGAGGAACAGTTTTTTATCAGATGGGAAAAGCCATTCCATAATGTGGTACTCCTGAATCAAGTGAGGAATTTAAGAGCAATATTACAATATGAAAGTTTGCAATGAATTAGACTGTAATAAAGAGTAAGGAGACCCTCCGTATTATACCAATAGATTTATTTACTTTTCTACTAACCCAGTCAATTTGATTCTCCAATTCAAACTCTCATCAACAATAATTCCCAGGAATTTTATAGTTGACACTTGAGGCATCGCAACAGACTCAATTATCATTTTAGATAAATCCTTAGAGTATGCTTTTTTGCGACGGAAAATAATAAAGTTAGATTTTGTTATATTCAAAGTTCATTTAATAATGTAACGTAAGCAGTTAAGCTGACTTTAGCCTCCTTAATCAGTGAATTGCAATGTGAATGAGAGAGAACTAGGTTGTGTCGTCCTCACACATTATTTGAGAAAGGTTATTTGAGACATTTGACAAATCATAAATAGAGATAAAGAATAATAATGGTCCAAGAAACACTGTTATGTTGCATAATCTAAAACACCAACCTTTACCCAGTCTGCAGCGGGAATATCTAACATTAAATATGACAACTATTAAGCATATCTCCATTTGTACATGTGGCAGACATACGGACTAAAGGCAGTGGAGGCAGCCAAGAGCTCAGCAACGGAGAGCAAGTGAAGACTTCTTTATGTTGATATAGGTATAGCATTGGAAAATAGTGTTCACTGTATATATTTCAATATATTTTTCTGTATTTTCGCCAGTAAACTGAAGTTATGCTTCCTAAGACAATATTGATAGTGTTAGAATGTGTGTGGTGTTGTAATAATGAAAAAAGACTGCGCTGCTCAACTAGCTGCTGGGCGTTCAGGAAACATGGTGCATTTTTTTGTCAGGCGCTGGTAACCTTTTCATTGCTGCTAACATCAGTGAGATGTGGCTTGGATTAGAGCTTCCTTGTCGTTTGTGAGTTTTGGGAAAACCTGAAATGGAACTGGTTCTAAATATTTTATGGTGAGTTCGTTTATCTGTACTTAATGAAGAGCGGAGAAAATGGTTTTGCTGATATTTGTGGTCGTGCATGCAGCCTCTCCTGTGTTGGTGGTGCACACACACACACACACACTCACACACACACACTCACACACACATACACACACACGCGCAGACAGCAGAGGAAAGAGTCCACGGTGAATAAAAAACATTTTACTCGAGTTGATGACTACTATACTCGACCCTGTAAGTGCAATGAAAGCTTTGTGAACATCGGTTTAACAAGGATACTTTTGCAGAAGCAATCTTTTGCACAGCTGTGCTCAGTTTTTTCCCCCTTCGGATAGGGCAGCTGTGGTTAGTTCAATAATAAAGGGTCAGACTACTTCCCAAGGATTTAGTACATGGTGGAGGTAAAAAATATTATAAAAACCCTCAAATGATAAAACATCTTATTTAAAAAAAAATGTAATCTTTAAAGGGTGCCAATGAATAAAATAATGACCCCAGCCTCTCATGCTCAGGGTATTTCATGTGGTCTAACTCTCGCCCTCTGCAGTTGGGTTTACGGTTTAAGTTAGGTTATGGTTAGCAGAACTAACTTATGGTTTGGGTTAAGACTGGGTTCACGTTAAGATAAGGAGAAACGCATATTTACAGGGAAACAGATTTCGACTCTATCTAGTCTACTTGTGACAGGACAGGATGAATAAGAGCTCTTTCTTCTTTAAAAATGTTGCTCAGTGTTCTGGGGTCTGGAATATTATCATTATTATTTGCTGTTGTAAACATTGCTGGCGCTGCTCCAGAAGTAATATTTTGTTTCTTTTCTAAATGTATTCTTTTCACAGTATCCTTACTCACAAAATTGGTCGAGTGTTTAATTTCTTTTTACAGAATTGAAATAACAGCACATGTGACCACAGCATGGTTTAGTACCCGGCTGTATCTTCCTTCAAACACTTTTATTAGAAAAACTGTGATTGTAAAATTGTTTTGTAAATTAACTTTGCAGACTATAGCATCTGGCACTACTGCATATCACCTCCAGAGGGCTCTGCCGGGGGGGATTGTGCTCATGGAACTGGCTTTCCAGGTGAGATTAGGATCATGGACAGCACTCACTAACATATTCGCTAACAAAGGTTATAATGATTTTGTGTAGCGCACCTTACCAACTTTCACAGAGTTCATACTTCCTATCAAAGAGTTTAAAAAGTGGTTACAAGTATTGCACCATGTGACAGAACACTAATCTGTTGTCACTGTGATGGATTACCAATGTCAAGTCTCATTTAGTTCATTTTGATGTTGCACTTAAATTAGTGTAAACCTTAAACTTTTTTTTTCATCATGTCATACATCTACGATAACATGCTGATGTTAAACGGGTATAATGTTCACCTTCTTAGTTTAGTGTGTTAGCATACTAACATTTGCTAAGTAGTAGTAAACACAAAGTGCAGCCAAGGCTGATGGGAATGCAGTTAGTTCTGCAGGTATTTGGTCATTGTACAGAGTATGTATACATTAAAATGTGGACCTGGTGACGGCATTAGATGAAAAGGATCCCCAAAGTCATTTGGATTCATCCTCTGGGGACCATGAATGTCTGCAAAACGTCATAGCAGTCCATCCAACAGTTGTTGATATATCACTCTGAAGTGGTGGACTGACGTCCTGACTGACGTTGTTAGTAAAGCAGCAAAGGTAGTGATATTCTGCATTTCAGTCCCTAGCATGCGTCAAGCTCCAAAAGCACGAAAAAGCAGAGACACAAAGACGAGTGAAATAAGGCAAAAGGTTTACTTTCATCAGAACACATTAATGGGACCAGGAGTATTGTGTGGTTACATGTCCATGTTGTCACAGTACAGTGCGTTTATACTGTCTGCTTTTCCAGCCATATTATTTCCAAGCAAATATCCCTCCAATTAATTTCCTGGTGTCTGGCTTTTTGTTTTGTCATTACAGCTTTAAGTAGCTACTGTGGGTTGAGTGGGACATCAACCCACGGAGACATAACTTGTGCTTTTTTGGATGGACTTGTGTGGCTACATTAGTCTGAATGTAGCCCATTACAAAGGTTTTAAAGTCTAACCCTGTCTCTCTGAAACCTGCAGCTACCCTGATGATGAACAGTAAAGTAAACTTGCTCTACCCCTACTATTCACTGTGCCATCCTCCCCATGGATTGCTTCATCAACGTGTCAGCCAAACATCAATAATAGTTGTTTCATAAAAATAATCACGTGTTCTCCTTGTCCTTCTGCCAGGGGTGTTACTTCTGTGTGAAGCAGTATGCACTGGAGTGTTCCCGCATCCCCATGGGCCAGACAGTCAACTCCCAGGTAAATATGCACTGCTGTGTGGACACACAACACCAAGCTGTGCCTTTTCTTCTCTGGGGATGTGTACTGAGCTTCTGGTTTTACAGTAGGGTCCAGGGATTTCTGTGGGGCCGTGGGGAAAGTTTGAGGGTACCAGGGGTTCTTAGGAAGGCTCCAGGGCTACTGGTTGGCGTCTCAGGCGTCAGCAAGATTAAACGTCTTGATGTTCCAGAGGTCTTTTTGGGGACAAACGTTATTTATTCAGTAGAAATCATTGCAATTAAAAATGACTACTCTAATGACATTCTCCACTGTGATCTTCTCATGTGAGGTGGAGATATGTCTACAGTTTGGTCCAAAAAGACATCTAAACTCTCTCAATATGGGAAACTCCTAATAAATGTCTGTTGTGGGCGAAAAAAGTGTTTTTACTTGGTGCAAGAATGTTTGAGAATACGTTTGCTGCTTTGTGGTAATTGCTGTAGTTTTATTTTATTTTGTCCCTATGATATCATTGCTGTGGGATTACTTTCTGTCAGCATCTTTGGTGCCAGACGGTCATTGCTGTGGTGTTTTTGCAGCAAACGTTAATGAAATTACAGGTCCACATGTGGGGCCCTATTTTAATCACGCAAGATATGTCCAAATCTTATGGTCAGTGCCTGCTAAAAGAGAACAGAAACATTTGTTGTTTATAGGCATTTGCCAAACAACTGATGCTGCGTTTTCTTAAGGGATTCGGAGTAAATTCTGGATAAGGTGCCTGAGTAGAATCCGTGAGAAAACAAGCTATTAGAATCCTTTATATTGCACTTCATGTTGCACCATATTAAGCTTAGCAGTGTATTTTATCATTCGCCTTACAGCACAAAGACAACCATGTCGACTCAGTTATATATATATATATATATATATATATCATACAGCTGTTACTATTGTTACCATTATTTGGACTTTGATATATTACTGTTTTTAAATAATGCAAGTAGAATGATTATAAATCCAGGTCCCGCAATTGTGAGTTGAATATATGTGCCTTCATTTGGAAGCACATTTTTATATTTTTAATTAGTGTTTGCTTGACCTCCAGATGTATAACTAACATTTGTTTTTGGACCTCAGTTTCTATCCATTGACACTGGAGGGTTTTTTTTGTTTTCGGTTCAGACCCTTTCAAAATGTAACTGCCTGTAAGGATGAAATCCTGATGCTCTCCAAGAGTGATTCTCCATCTGGAAAGAAAATAACTTTGCTTCACTACTTTCACTTTCCACAGTGTTATTCACACTATGTCACCTTTTCGACTTCATTGGGTTCTCCAGTCCATACTGTTTGATTCAGTACATTCCCACAGATGTAGGTGAAGGTGAAGTGAATTATATTAAAGGTATAGGAAACTCAACGTTGTGCATTTGTAATTGAGTAGAGGTTAATTATATCAGTGGTCTTGCCATCAGCTCTTAGAAATTGCATCAATTGCTATTCATTTGATCATTTGTTGTTTCTTTCTTTAAATTATATTATGTTTACTTCCTGTTTAGTGTTTTGTCACTGCCCTCATCTTGGTGTCTCCTCTGAGTGTCAGTCATTAGGCTAATTAGTGTTAACTATTACAGGAGAAACATGTTTATTTGGCTCATTTGTTTCTCACCATAAAGGCTCCTCACACCAGCATTTTACACAACGAACATCTGAAGCGGAATCAATTAATTTCAATGGAATTCGCTTGCAGGGGTGAAGTAAATCCGTGCAAATCTTTCACATCAAGTTCAACATTGGCGAATTTTTCCACTACAATTGCTGTTCACCAGTAGCAAATTGTCGCACAGATCTGACCTTTGAGAGAATGGAGAGCTGGAGAGTCCAAAACAGAATAAGTCTTTGTAGCTTATTGTTGCACCATCCACTTTCTTCTACCCTCCTCTAGCTGTTATTTGATATCTGTGTAACTTCAAATCCTTGGCCTGTATATAGATGTGGAAGAAATGTGATTCTAAATTAAGTTTGTAACTTAAATATATATTAGAAGTTTAAAGATAGTTCAGAAAGTACAACTCTGTGTGATCTATGCATAAAGCTGTGATTTGTGTGGTCTACACATAATAAGTGAGGCAATTTCTCACATCTGTGATTTTGCATTTTTAAAGGATTTCAGGCTTTTCAGATGTAACTCTAATCCCATCTGCCACCACCCCTGCCAGCTTAATTTCCTGCCTAAGCCCTTGTTCTATATTAGGTGAACTGTTTCCATTCTCTCCCACCTGTGACTGGTTCATTTTCAGATTTTGGGACCAGTGCACTTTGATGTGATAAAGGCAGAGATGTCAAAGATGTCATGGCATTTGTTTCCCTCTGGTGCTGTTAAAATGTCTACAAAGTGATGTAAGAGATAGACTGTCAGAAAAGAGAGGGTGGCTTTACGGTGGAGGGGCGCGAACGGGTTTCAGTGGTGAGAAAGGAGGAAAGGATGCATTTATTGGAGCTACTGTGTGTACTGAGGATGTCCTGAAATAGTCTGAAAAAGGCTTAAAATTGACCTAAATAAGCAAAATGTTAAATTAATTGACTTAATTGTAATAAGATTAATTGTCTTATTTTCTGATGCACACACACATATTTAAATATATATATTTATATATATAAATATATATATATATATATATATATA
>CALSCE010009312.1:536192-550937 GCA_943593645.1 Bovichtus variegatus | reverse complement strand
CTCCACACTGGCCTGGGAACGCCTCGGGGTCCCCCAGTCAGAGTTGGCCAATGTGGCCCGGGAAAGGGAAGTTTGGGGCCCCCTGCTGGAGCTGTTGCCCCCGCGACCCGACCCCGGATAAGCGGTTGAAAATGGATGGATGGATGGATATATATATATATGTATGTATGTGTATATATATATGTGTGTATGTGTATATATATATATGTGTATGTGTATATATATATGTGTATGTGTATATATATATGTGTATATGTGTATATATATGTGTGTATGTGTATATATATATGTGTATATATATATATATATATATACACGTGTATATATATTTCAGCCATTGAAAAACAAATGGTAATATTTGACTGAAACTGAATGTGCAGGTGAAGCAGGAGACAGGGTTTGTGACGACTGACAGGCAGGTTTGTGGATGTGTTTCTGCAGGACTGTTTCCTGACCATGAGTCCAGCCTGGTACCAGAGTTTAATCAAAGTCCTGCTGAACCGCTTCCCTCAGAGCTGCAGACACTTTGACGACAACGGCATCCAGTATTTGGTGAGAAGATGCTCTTTTTATATGAGAGATAATAAAGCATGGTCACAATGACTGACTTTGATGGACCGACCAAAGATGATGTGTTTTTTAGATTTTTTTTAGAGAGAGGTTTGCGAAAGTGTAGCTTCACTAAGTCACCCACGTCCGCCTCAGCGTTTCTCTGGCTTCTGCATGTAAAACCTGGGAACAATCATTTAATTTCAAGAGTAGAGTCACTTTAAGACACTGTTAAAATGTGAAAAGGACTCTGAAAGGATTAGTTTTTATCTTGAGGGATTATTATGTGAACCTTCAGAGTTTATGAAAACATTTTTTGTGACTGACAAACTGTGACCACAGCCTGACGTCGCCTCTGTGTCACCATATTATCCATTTAATTAGCTGTACATGTTTTTATACTTTTTATTAACTGGTCTGTGTGCGATGAGTGTTTGCTGATCCATTTTAGATCACTTCACTTTGGTGTAGTGCTTGCTTCTCACGACAAAGCTTTCTGTGCACTAGAACTCTGATTTAATAGCCCTGGCTGGAGTCCCCATAGCAACAATCACTGAGACTCATAAGTAGTGTAGTATTTTGTTCCAGTCAAATCACATATACTTTACATCACTTGCATCATGTGCCATAGAACTGTGAACCCTTTCTGATCCTCCTCCATCTATTAGCACACTCTTGAAACCTACTTGAGTCGTTTGTGTTTATGGTGATGAAAGAACATGGCAATAATGGAGCTCGATGGCACAGAGGCACAAAACAAAAGATGAATCAGGCTGACACACACACACACACACACACACACACACACACACACACACACACACACACACACACACACACACACACACACACACACACACACACACACACACACACACACACACACACACTTGTTAGGATACATTCATTGTTGGTGGGACTCATTGGACACATGGGATTTGTTGACCACTCAACCCTTTAAATATTACTGTAGTTATAGTCAGGACCTAAGTTTACAGTTAACAGTACTTCAATTATCCAGGAGAGCCCATTGTTTCTGTGTTGAGGAACTTTGTAGTATTTAGTAAAAGAACACTTGCCAGAAGCTCTGCACACTTTGCTTTTGGATCCATCCCTACTGTCAGTGTTGTAACATTTGACCTTTTCATTGTCACCAAAAAAGTGTTTCCTATGTTTACATCATATTAATGATCAAAAGTATGAATCCCTGCTTTTAAATGTCCATCTAATCTATATAGATGTCTGTCATATTGGTTTCAGGCTGTTCTGAACCAGAAGTTCACTGACTGCTTTGTTTTGGTCTTTCTGGACACCCAAGCTGGAAAAACAGTGAGTAACTATACTGATATGATTTACATTATTATTATACTATAGTTGTGAAAACATCTCAGTGTTGTTTCTTTCCCCTTCTCCCTCCTACAGAGCCTAAAGGTTGTGTTTCGGGAGCCACTGCCGTCGCAGCAGCAGGCCAGCAACAGCCCTCCTCCCCAGCTGGTGTCCATGTATCATCACCTGGAGTCTGTCATCAACACCGCCTGCTATAACCTCTGGACAGGACTGTTATAGAGCTGAGCAGCGCTGGACTAACTTAACCTCATATGGAAACGGGAAGCAACAGTGGAGGAAAACAGAAGACGAGATGTTTGTTTCCAAAGAGTTCATTTGAATAAAATCCTCCCGCCTGCTCTCCCAGCAGCTCCACAGCTCAGTGACCTATCTATCATGGAGCAGTATTGAGGATAGCATCCCACTAGACGGTGATGCTACTGTGTTTATGCAACGCCCTGTTAGTGCACAGGATACACTCAAACCTGAAAGGACCCGACAGAAACCCAAACTCACCCAATCTGATTACAAACTGAATGGCTCCTAACGTGTGTGTAGAAAACCTCATTAGCTTGTTCAGTATGAGCCTTAATCCTCTGATATACGTGCTTTTAACTATGCTTCCATGTGTGCGTGATAACACCCCCCCCCCCCCCCCCATATATATCCTGTATCCCTGCAGAGCATTGGGTGTATGCAGAAATGAACCCCATGAAGGATGGAGGCAGTATATTAGTGTCAACCTGTTCAATTGGATTCTGTTAAAAATATTCCAGCATGCGATGTATGCACAGGGTCTCCCAGTGCGGTATAGCAGTGGCACAGCACCTCTGCTAACGTCAGATGAAATGGATTGGATGAAACATAAGCCTCAAGGAAAATGAGCAGATACATAAAGCTATGTAGACACTGTAGCTGTGGTCAAATAGTCAAAAACAAATGACATCCTATGTCAGAGGAACAGAGGAAGCATTGAAGCACCTTTCATCAGCATTTAAAGAATTCAAACAGCTGTTATCATGGCTGACACTTCATACTTCCGGGTCACTTCACTCAGTTAGGAACAGAAAAGACAGTGTTTTTATTCATCTTGTACAGTGGGTTAACTCACACTACACGTCATACACCCTTTTTGACTTTATGACACTATATGAATCACCCGGTCTTGCTCGACGTGGAGCTCACACTAAATGTTAGCACAGAATCGGTTTTGTCCATTGACAAGAAGGGGGTCGTCTTTGAATGACCAGTAGAGTTCATTCAAAGAAGACCCCCGCCCTAAAACTGAACATCTAATAACAACCCATCTGGCCGAAATTCTAAATTGTATCGGGGGAGACCAATCAGGGTTACAATCGGGCTTCACCTGCAGTGTCTGCCTGCCTTTTAGACAGCGAAGGCCACACAATTAATGAGTGAAACAGTTAGTTACACTTTAACTGTAATCTTATAGAGACGAGATCATCAGGATCTGTCTCCTTCAGCTCAGCAGGGGACTGATCCATCACATCGTCACTTTGCTTCATAGTAATTCATCAGGACCGCGCATGAAAATGTTGTGTGCGTTTTACAAACTGGGAAAAGTAGAGGCGACGCAGCATCGCCGACCACCTTCAGGGGGAAACCCTTATCACGCTAAGTAATATGTTCATTGTTCCATAATGAACTCATCCTACAGTCATTTGCCATGTTTGATTGGCTGACTGAAGTTGCAGCTTCTGTTAAACCAAAATCAAAGATTTCCTCAGGCAGGGACTACACCCTGCTGGGTCGGGTCCTCAGGGTTTTCAGGGATCAGGTCTGTCTGAAGACCTCGAGCACACAGGGTTAAGTAGAGAAGATGTGTCCATCTCTCTAATGTCTTGTGAGCAAAATGCTTCCAGGCTACTGGACCAGGTTGTGGGAGAGTCCTGTACTGCTCTGATACATATTCTGATGACATGCTGGTGAAGGAAATATGTTGGTTTTTGCCAGAGGAGAAGACACCGCTGAGTTACTTTCTGCTCTTCTTTGACAGAGAAATACTTTCAATGTATATCAACAGTTTGGATTGACTGAATCCGACGCTTCATGCTGAAATGTAACGCCATGTAGTCTGTGATTTGCGACCAACAATGAACACTTCTGGCTATATAACTGCAAACGTTTCATACCCAAGCTTCATCATTAAGTGTGCATTACCTTAGATCTTGTGCCTTCTGATAGCATTTTGCTAGCTCTTCATACCACATCAGTTTTTTCTATGAGTGTGAGACAGCTGGGATGTCAGTGTGCAGACTGGGAGAAGTGTCAAACCTGTTACCCAATTGAACACCACTGCCATATATCTGTTGCCCTGAAGTGCCTTTCTCTCTTTATTTTTTTTTCTGCTTTTTTAATTTTTATTCCCAAACTTATGAAGTGATACTGTTGTCATTCCGTCAGCTCTGCATAGAGGATCTTTGGTAACACTCCTGATGTCATGCAGTGAAAGTGTCTGAGTCAGTTTGGAGAAGTGTGACAGAAATTGCCTTTCACAAGAAAGAAAATGGGTTATATTAACTTCGATGATTTGCATAATAGAATGCCACATGTCATCAGAGCTGAGTGTTTCCAAAGTATGTTCAGGGTGATGGGTTTGACTTGTGTTATTTTCTATTCTGAAACAGTGCAGCTGGTAATCATACCTTCATTTACAAGAGGGCATGAGGCCAGCCTGACAAACATGAAGGCTTGAAACCCACTGTAATACCTTCAATAATGACATGCAGCCTTACATTTCTACACATTTTCACAGGAAGAAAACCAAATGTTTGAGTTTAATGTGGATGTAAAATGAAGAAATGTGGAGCAGAGCGGTGTTCACTGCTCAGAGAATTCAGTCTGAATGGATATTCATCGTGCAAAATGTGAAGTGGAACATTGCTGTATAATGTATATTATGTATATACAAAACAATTTACACAGTATGTGAAATGCTAAATAAAGCAGTAGGATGAATGAGAATGTTGTGAATCATTTCAATGTTTGTCATACATGAATCACTGAGTTAGCTTCATTTGATTTTTGATTTTCAGTTCTTAAAATCTGGCTAACTGAAATAAATTGCATTTTTTCTTGTCTGCTGCAACATACATGTTCTCTGTAAATCACTTGTCATTTGTTCTCTTGAGCAAAAAATCTGAAACCAAAAGGGAGAAAAATGGTGAAGAGCCTTAAACCTGCATTCTCGCTAATATCCAGCAGGGGGCAACTCCACTGGTTGCAAAAAGAAGTCCGGTTGTATAGAAGTCTATGAGAAAAACTTTTCACTTGATTTATTACCTCATTAAACCTTTCCCTGATGAGTTTATGGTCTCAATCTTTACTTTCAAGTCTTCAACACAGCATGATGTTCATTTGGTAAATGATGGTCCCATTTAGAGTAAAATAGACGTTAAGGCAGGAAATGCTTTAGGCTACCACGGTGCTGTCCGGCCAAAATGCCAAACTCAAGGCTTCAAAACGATAGTCCACCAACCAATGGCTGACGTCAGGGTGACTACGTCCACTTCTTATAAACGGTCTATGGACAGAATACAGTTTGGCGTCTACATTGCACACGAGCAGCCTGCTACACAACACAAGAGCCTCTGACTCTGAACAACAACACATTGGCTTTCCTGCTAAAGTCTTCTTATCTAACTTATGAACACATGTATTGTTCTGCACGAACATTAACAAGTTATACAATTCGTGGAGAACTTTTAGTATAATTATCACAATTTATTTTTTACAGTAAAATGGTTAATATCTATATGGTGAAATATAGTAGAATTAGTCATAAATCAGTACACTTAAACATGTACAAATTCAATGTTAGAAGAAGTTTAAGCAGAACACTTGAAACATACACAGCTGTGTGACTGGACACTGCTCATCACTTGCTGTGTGTGCAGTAATCTTTCATCCAACCCAGACCCTCCTTTGTGGAGCCTAAAGAGGACAGAGACTATTAGAAACCTGTATTTCTGCTAGTAGGGCGCCATAATTAATTAAATAGCACT
The DNA here is from genome assembly GCA_943593645.1 of Bovichtus variegatus. NCBI lineage: Eukaryota > Metazoa > Chordata > Actinopteri > Perciformes > Bovichtidae > Bovichtus > Bovichtus variegatus. The sequence goes on along the minus strand of CALSCE010009312.1, from coordinate 545,037 downwards.
CACCCACTGGCTTGTATTCACAGCCGATGTGTCCCTGGTAGTCGAGGTTTTCCAGCATGTTGAACAGGTAGCTGTAGTTGAGCTCTCCGGCACTGTCGGGCTCATTCCTGCCTGGAACCTGAGCAACCTGAACATGACCTGAGAAAGAGGACGACTCATGAACTTGTGTCTTTAAGACCTCCAGAGCATGCTCTCTGGTCAACATCACTGCTTCACATCATTATAGAGCCACATGTTTAGCCTTAGTAGCTGCAGAAGAAGCACAGTTGTGTTGTTTCATCCAAAATGTCATAGTCAGAAATCAAAGTTTGAGCCAACAGCATGAGTTTGCCACATCTCTTATTTGAACTCTTCCACATCTTGTTAAGTGAATTATCCACGTCATCAATACAAGCTGAGGTCACAAACTACAGTGAATAACCAGTTAGTCAGACTCTCCATCCTCTTGTTGCCTCATCAAGGTTGGACAAACACAAAACGCTTTTTAAAAAAAAAATTTAAGAATCATGTATTATTATTGTTGCTCAAGCTGCGAGTGCTGACCAGAAGAATACTAAATATTAACAAAATGTTTGTCTAACAGAAATTAGATTCTGTCTTTGTGTGGAGGAGCTTCAAATCTGCTCTTATTAATATTGTAACATTAACAACAGTATAAATAATAATAAATAAATAATAAAATAATTAATGCTGCTTCAAGTCTGCAGTCAATATAAGCCAGTGACATTGTGATTTTCTTTTTATTGTCACTTCTTACCTTCCAACCAAGTTGTGTTTTTCTAAATTCCAGTTTTTAATGTGACATTAACTAGACATGACAACAGCAGCAGTAAACACATGTCCACCTTTTAATTCGTCGGAATCTCCAATTAAAAAGTCAGGAATGCAGCATTTCCAACTTGAACTAACAAGCATTCTTACAATACAACCTAGAATCTTCTATCATTTGAACATACACACAGCTTGTTGTTCCCTTTTAGGGGGAACACCCATGTTGATTATGGAAACACAAGACTTGAACAGACTCCATCCATCAAGTCTACTTCAATAGTTTACACTACCAATTTCAATGCCAAGATATCTAAAGGTCACAGGGATTCAAAAGAGGAATTTAGCAGCATTAGCTGGGATTTAGTTGAATTGATTTTCTAATCAACTATATTCTTCAGACATGCAGCACATGGGGGATCGAAGAGGCAACAAGAGGTTTGAGTGAAAGAGTAAATAAGGGGGGGAGAGGACGCAGCCGGGGCAGGTGCCTCTATAGAGACGAAGCCTGGACGAAAACTGCTCACATCTTACTCACCAAGTATGGGGAAATACTTGTGTATGTTCTGTGTCAAGTTTCCATCCATTATTTGCCAGTGAAAGACGTCCTGAAACAGTTCAGACAGTAGTTAAGTCAAGTCGAGTTTTAGCAAATTATCTTATTTTCAAGTTAAGACCAATTTCCAAAGCACCCACCATCTGCAGCTTGATGTTGGGCTTTCCAACCTTCTCCAGTATTGCAGCTGCTGCAGACACAAAAGTGAGGACGATTTGAAACATAACTCATGGCAGACAGAAAGACATTATATATGCCAGACAGGAGTTGTGTTTACCTTTAAGAGAAATGGTAAAAAAAAAAACAATAAGATCAAACACTGGCGTACTTATACAGCATCAAATCTGTGGAGCACACTACAACAACAGGACACGTTTTGTCTGAATCCGTTACATTTCAATTCATGATCATGTGAGGAGTGTTTAATTAGGAGATTAAAGTATGTGCCCTTATGCACTTTCATCACTGGACTTCTTATAATATCTGGTAATGGTGACAAAATGACTTATTACTGGTCTGCTTTTCATGTCATATCAGAAGTATGACACTAAAAATACATTTATTTTAGTACACACTCACATCCAATATGGCGAAAAAAGTCAAAAATTGAATGTGACTAGAAATTACACCTCTGACCAGTGCAAAGATTGAACTTGTTCTTTTCTTTGCATGATTGTACGTGTTAATGTTAATGTTAGGCATCAGATAAATCAGTCGGTGGGCCTAATCCAATGATTTTAACTAAATTTGGAATCTGGGAGGCACCAGAATTTAGAGATTTGGGGATTTTTAGTAACAATACAACTGTAAAACCAATCTGAAATGCTCAATAAAATATTAGTGTAAAACGATACTTAAATACTTCACACTGTGAACAGCTCCTGGTGCTTGTAAATAAAAATCAATATATATGATGTTACAATGTACCTTATGTCCTTAATTAGAAGTATTATAAATGTGTAAATTGTCACTATATGCCTTATTTCCATCCTTATTTTAGAAATGTTAAATGTTGTTGAATTAAGTAACTATGCCTAAGAATGACCAATATACTGTGAAATAATATGCAACATTGTAAACTGTAAAAACGTAAGGGTACACCACTTTTTATAAGGGTGACTGAAGATCTGACCGGAGCAGAGAAGCACTAAGAGGCGTGGCCTAAGTGCCAACAAGGGGCCAATAGGACCTGGCCCCAGCCAACCAACGGGAGAAGACTATACCCAAAAGGCGGCAGATATAAAATATGTTGTAGACAATAGATCGGCCCTTGTCCTGTGAATCTGTGAGACAGAGTAACTACTTTAATGTGGTCTGTGGAAAGGTGAAATAGGACGGACCGCAGCTGCGTATTTTTGTAATGCTCACTACATCATCTTCAAATAAATATTGTTAACCTGAAGAGAAGTTTTCCGGGATTGATTTCTATAAGTCTCTATTTCAAATTAAAAGAACACGACATGCTCAAATCAAGACTCTACCACTCGAAAATGAATAACATATAAATAAAAACATTAAACACTGAATATGTTTTCCACAGCAACAAGTCACAAGTCTTGGGAGTATTACATGCTAATCACCCGTGGGTGTTGTCTACATGCTGGTTAACGATGATGCAGTCTACATGTTAGTGAATGACGGTGCAGTCTACATGCTGGTTAGTTACAGTAGGTGCAGTCTACATGCTGGTTAGTTACAGTAGGTGCAGTCTACATGCTGGTTGGTGTTGTCTCAGTGGGACACAGTGTCTTACCCTGATGAGGAGAGTCCAGAAAATACCTGGGATCTGTAATCCTGGTGTTGATTGGTTCAATCAAACCAGTGATTCCCTCCTGTGAGGAACATTGACATTTCACAACATTCTGATTAACACTGAGAGGTGTAAGAAAATCACATTTATATTTGAAACAAATGATAGATGCAGTGCAACAACTATATGAATACAATACCCATGTACTACAGAGAAATGCAACCAAAAAAGTGTATTACATTAACACATTGTATTTTGTTTTTGTAGTGCTGTATGTAACAGAAATGGAAACACTACAATTTGTGGGCATCAGGGTGACGAAGTAGTTAAGACGCATACCATATACTGTGATCGCAATGCCCCTATTCCAGCCAGGGACCTTTGTTACACATCATACCCCATTCTCTCTGCTTCATCATTTCCTCTCTGCATTCCACTGTTACCCATCCAATGCAGGCAAAACAGTGTCTTACAAAAAAACAACAGCCGGGTGCAGTGACTGTGTGCAGCTTTGACTTGTGAAGAAGAAGACTTGTCATCACAGTGAGGTTGCCAGGTTTGGTAACTGAGATCGTAGGGAGACCAAAACCTGTGATCTCCGACCAGATCTGGCAACCCAAGCTGCACAGAAGTGATGTGTGGTGTTCATCTTCATTAAACAATTCCAACACCACTTCCTGAATCCAGCTCTATACACAAAGACTCTAGGAAATAAGTGTCTGAGTCACAGTGCGGTGGAGGATGTAGAGCGGGTCGACCCGCTCTACATCCAGCAGTTAGATCCCCAACTCCTCCAGTCCACATGTCGAAGTCTCCCTGGACAAGACACTGAACCCCAAATTGCTCCCAAAGGCATAGTGTGAGTGTGTGAGGGTTAGATTAAAACGATGAGCAGTTTTGCACCTTGTGTGGCAACCCTGCCTTATATGTGTGTGTGAATGGATGAATGTTGACATGTAGTGTAAAAAGCGCTTCGAGTGTACAGAAGACTAGAAAGGCGCTGTATAAATGCAAGTCTATTTACCATTACTCCCTTCATAAATATTAAATAAATAAAATCATAATTGCATAACGAATATCATTATTTCATTCTGGAAATCCAATATATTTGATAATGTGAAGAGTTCAAACATGCTATTAAAGTTCAGATTTTTCTTTCTTCCATTATTTAGATACCCACAACCACATCAGAAGTCTTCTTATTTATTATTTATTCATGCTTACTCATTTTGTAACAAGCTTTGTCATTTTTTAGAATATTGTTTAACATTGTGTTCTGTTAATTCGTGTGAATGAATAATTTATTCAAAAGCACAAATTACACTCACTTACAAATTAGTAATTCCTACTCATGAACTTGTTTTTTTCCTGAGACTTATATTTGTACTGTGTTGTATATTATATATCTTGTAGTACATGAGATTCCTGTAAATGTTAAATTATAATTGAATATCTTCCATTTGTTTTAATTTGACATACATATATCCTACTTTTTCATTTCAGTGTCCCACTATATTTCTGCAAAAATCCAGTTTCACTTAATTCATAGTGCTGGGAGTTGTAATGTTGGACAGCAAAGGTCACCTGCCTTTGAGAGGATATCAGCAGCATAGTTTAGGTTCTGCACAAAGATGGCCTCCATCTCCTTGGCAACCGCCATTCTGTGTGAACCCACGGGAACCCTTCCTGCCATCAGGTGGATCCTGAGAAAGTTGTGGAAAATACTTTATACATAAATACAAACTTGAAAAGGTGAAACTCTGCTTCAGTAACTAGATGGACTCTTACATAAAGACGGTTTCCTCCTCACAAAGATTCTTTATTTAATGTACAATGTTCTGTTCTATCATTTCAATGTCGAGACACAGATCTGGGGAAGGATACAAAAAAATATTCTACTGCATTTAAGGTTTCTAAGAGGATGGTGGCCTCCATAATTCTTAAATGGAAGGCTGGAATCCTGGAACAACCAGGACTCTTTTTAGAGATGTCTGCCCTGCCAAACTAAGCAATCAGGGAAGAATGGCCTTGGTAAGAGAGGCAAACCAGAACCTGATGGCCACTCTGGCTGATCTCTAGTGATCCAGTGAGGAGATGGGAGAAACTTCCAGAAGCACAGCCATCACCGCAACACCCCACCGGCAGCCTCTCCTCAGTGAAAGACACATCTAAGCTCCTAAAGGACTCGCAGACTGTGAGAACAAATTCTCTGCACTTATGAAACCAAGATTAAACAGTTTGGCCTTAATCCTAGGCATCATGTCTGGAGTAAACTAAGCACTGCTCATTATGTGCAATACCATCCCAACAGTGAAGCATGGTGGTGGCAGCACAACGCTGTGGCAATGTTTTTCAGCAGCACAGACTGTCAACAGGACAATGACCCTGAGCACAACTATATATCTTTTAATATATCTTATGTGAAGCGCATTGCCTTGTTGTTGAAAGCTGCTGTCCCAATAAACTGGCCTTGCCTTTAATATGCACAAGCACATTCGATGTACTCCACACCAGAGGTTTAAGGGTGAAAACAATACAAAAGGTGTCTTTACTCTGTCAATGCCTCACCTTTTACAGTCCAAAGCTTTTGCATACTTCAAAGCCAGATCCAGACCCTGTCTGAACTCTTCCTCTCTCCCAGGAACTGCTCCAAGACCAAGATCCCCTTCCTTTACATCTCCTGCAACACACGTTCATCGTTACATTACCAGCATCCTCCTCTAATGATTACTAACCATTCAAGTACTCAGTGTGGCTCATGCTGTCGTTAACGTACCGGGCGGGGTGTTGATGAGCACCACCTCCACTCCTGCAGCCTCTTTGGCTCTCTGCAGCTCCTGCAGGTCGGAGTCGTAGGGCCAGGCTGCCTCCACCGCCTGAAAGCCAGTCGAGGCAGCCGCGTAGAATCTCTGACTGAAGTCTGGAAGGTCCGTGAACAGCCATGAAATATTCGCACAGAACTTAAGCGGAGCCATCCTGGTCGCACTGGAGAGGCCAAAGAGAGGAGAGGAGACGAGACCTGCGGGGGGGGGGGGGGGGGGCTTATTAACGTATTAATTATCGTATTGTGCTTTACAAATGGTTACAGGAAGGTAGTAAGCGTTGTATCTTTAAAATACAGTATCAACAGGAGTTGCACGTAGAGAGTGGTCTGACCTGCACGTAGAGGCGTGTTATTGTCACGTGATAGGTAGCGTGCTTCCTGGTCTGTAAAATGCGCAGGCGCAGGAAGTTCTGGTGACGCAGAGGTAGTGAAATTAGTTCGGTGAAGGCAAAACTTCCATTAGATTTGAACCATTTTAACCCAATCATTGAAAAAAAACAAAATACTTTTTCTTGAGAGAGAGAATATTCCTCTCAAAGGTTAAGGGCATAACTAGACTTACTTATGTGGCATCTCTCTTTGAATGTTGATAGCGTATTATCAAAGATGCTCCAAAAGTAAAGATTGAAATGGGTGGTATAAATTGGTATACACTAATTTATTGTGCAATATATATTTGTAAAATCCCAATCAAATTGTCAAAATTTCATAAGGAAATAAATTTGCCTTGGTCTCTCTAGTTTAACGATAACTTCTCACCATATAGATATTACATTTGGAACAATAAGTACATTATCTACAACAATAACTCTTTCTTTCAAAAATAATAAGATAGAACTTTATTTATCCTGAGGGAAATTGTTGTGCAACTGTTGCAATACACAGTAGGAGACAGTATAAGATGCAAAACATTTACAAAAATGTACAAATAGTGAAAAATGTGTTATACAATACATATATGTAGAACAATTTAAAATAAGATGAGCTGAGATGGTGTAAGGTGCAATATTAAGGTGCAATATTCCATATGATTCTTGTTGGTCAACTATTTCACTTGAGTGGTAGGCTGTGCAAATACTCAGATTTTTTTTGGAAATATCCAATTGCCTAATAGAATATGCAGTCATGTTTGATGGAATTCCTTAAAAGTTCAAAGACGAAAACATCAACAACAGCCAAACCAGATAACACTGTGTTAGTGACCAACGCCCTAAAGCTTTATTGTCTATTTTACTCTCAATGGTACAATCATTTACAAATTGAACGTCATGCTGTATTGAAGAAGACTTGAAAACTAGCTGTTGAGACCATAAACTCATTAGGAAAATGTTTACTGAGGTAATAAATAAAGTGAGAAGTAGTCAGTCATTTAAGTTCTGGGTGATTTATTAAGTTTTAAATGGTTTATAGCATCAGTGATTTCATTCAATGAAATAGGTCCATCACAAAAATCACTATCTGCCTTATTCAACTGATTAATATAGAATAAAAACAGTGAGAGGCAGAATGATGGCTGTACTTAAAGGCATGAAGATTTCTATAAAACACGGTACAATTGCTCTTTTCTTTGGATCATTAGTGATGGACCCATTAATTCTTAACGGTTGTATATTGTTGTTTTTAGATTGTTGTCTTTCTAGTCTAAAAAATATGCAGAGTTCTGCTCTCCCTCTTCAAGCCATCTTCTACGTGATCGAACAAATGCTGCTTCAGCTTTACCTTTATAAATCTCATCCAACCTATGCTGTTGATCAGTAAACCGAAGGATTATTCCGAAGGAATCTCATGCTTTAACAACTCCCAATTATTAAAAACATTTTCACTTAGATAGTTTGTTCCAGTAATGCTTCATCATTCCTTTCAATTTTCCTATGTTTGAGAACAGTAATATTTAGTTTCCAATATGCGGATTTAGGCATAGTGGCAAGGGTGTATGTTTGAGTTGGAAAGTGGTGGGGACATAAATTCTAATTAAGGCGAAATATCGCAGGAGGTTCAATAAGTCATCAGAAAGTACTTCAAACACTCCTCACTTACAAAGTGTGTCTCTAACTATCTTGCCTGAGCCTGTAACCTAGAGGAACACCGTCTTATGAGATGCTCAACAGACTTATAAGGTAGTTGAGTCAGCGATCATAGTACTAAGGGGAGATTCCATGATGGAGCTCTCAATGCCCTCTCTGGTCGCAATCGGTATGTGCCCTTAATGAACTGAGACACTATGGACATGTCTGTTGAAGGGGAGAAGTGCCACCAAGGCCAGGTGGACTGCTCTCCACTCCAACACGTTGATGTGCTATCCCTTCCATACCAAGGGAGGCTTCCACCCACCCCTCACCATCCTTCCTTTCCAGACTGCTCCTCATGCCTGTCAGAGGGTCATCTTTCATTCCATCTCTCTGTGATGGAACGTTTTTATTTTAAAAAGGGACCTGCTTTTCCAAGGATGCAGTGTCCAAAAACATGACTGTGTCTCCTGGAGCTTCACACGTCTGTCTTGTTTTGGATAGAGATTGAAGGCATTTAGCCACATCTACAGTGGGCAAGCCCAGAGAAGACCACCACCACTGCTGCTGAAATCATACTCAACCTCTGAAACTGGGCCATTAAAAGTCACCTGCCCAACTGAATCTGTTCCAACAGGGTGAACAACTGCATAACCCTCTGTGGGGTGAGGGAAGCTGACATTTAGTGGGGATTCAGCCATAGACCCAAAAACTGCGAGTCGGGGCGCAGATAAGGCAGGATTTACAAGCAGCCTTTAAAAGGGGCTCAAGAACACCTGGTGAACATTCTTGGAGAGAATGGCCAAAAGGGAGGACCTTGAACTAGTAAGCAGCAAACCGGCAGATGGTTCCTGAATATATCAGTCTTTCAGATACAGGGAAATGCACTCGCACGCACGCACGCACGCACGCACGCACGCACGCACGCACGCACGCACGCA
>CALSCE010009312.1:498556-536182 GCA_943593645.1 Bovichtus variegatus | reverse complement strand
GCACGCACGCACGCACGCACGCACGCACGCACGCACGCACGCACGCAGTTAAAAAAATTACGTCCCATTTCTTTTCCAAACCACTTTTCCTTATTTATAAACATATTTAAAATGGGTAGGCTACAGTGACAAAAATGCAGCACACAGGATACCAAGAACAGTTGGTAGTGATGTTTAATGCCAAAACTCAACAGGTACAGGGCAGGATAAATAATCAACACAGGTAAGAACAAAAGTCCAAGCAGATGAACCAGTAGGGGACAGGCAGAAGGTAGGTGGTGACCAGGCAGAGGATCAGGAATCAGATGACACGGGCAGGTCAGATGCAAGCAGGTAGGAAATCAGTCTGGAACTTAGTGCTGGAGGGTCTTCCATAATCGAAGAACAATCTGGCAAAGAGTGAGTGAGCAGGAGAGGAGGCTTGATTGGAGGTGAGATGCAGCTGGAGCCCAGTTGAGCTGATGAGGTGGGAGTGGCTGGCTGGTGAGGTGAGGTGGAAAAGTACAGAGGTGCAGCAGGTAAGGAGAGAAGCAGACTGTGACAATTATTCCACTCTAAGACAGATTTACACCTCCTAAGAAGGATGTTTTTTATTTATCCAGAGTGTACAATTAAACAGTGACGGCGGATGTTATTGACGGGCAAATAGTCTTGCTGCTGCAAGTAATCGTGGGACGGCATTATCTCCTTTCATTTCGTAAAGGATGGTCCAGTGTATCCCATGGTAAAGAGGAGAACAAAGGACGCTTCTTTTGTAGCACCTTTCCTTAGCATTTAGAGAATTTCAAATAGCTCTTATCAGACTATTCAACTGGAGCCTATGAAGTCTGGAGTGGAGGCTAAGAGAGCCACTGGGCCTATATCTGTCTCCAACTGCTCTGCTGAATGAGTACTAACACATTTCTTCATGCTGTGGCACTTTCCCACCTTGTCCAATATAACCTGAGAGTCTGGATGAAACTCACAGGCACAACAGACATGTTAGTAAGGTCTATTTTCATGTTTTCCGTTAGGGAGGTCTGTGCCAGCCAAATCTGCCTCCGAGCTAGAATGGCTGACAACATGCATATCCCAACATCCCTTGTAAGCTGCACATAAGTTATACGGGCAGAGTCAATTAGGATCATGATGTCACTGTCATCAGGGTTGGCAGTCTTTCCAATAGAAGTCAACAAAATAGTCAGAGCTTTGCCCAACCAGGCTGCTCTTGCGGCAGCATTGTAGTACATACATCATACCAAGCAGTCAGTCTTGTTGCATTCCTTGAATAGACAATGTGGGTTGGCAGTCAGACGCTCTGGGTTTAAAGATGTCAGGGACGCCGTTTTCCTTTAGACTGGTTGCATATCAGCCAGCCCAGTCTCAGGTCCACATTAAATTGCGGAGCGCCATTTTTGCTGTTTTTTGTGCAGCTATGAAAATAGGACCCATTAGAATAAAACACGGTGATAGAGAACGCCACCAAAACCCTGTTCTCAAAATAACCAAATAGTTAAATCACGTCCTTTGTGAAGTGTCTACAGACCTGATCAATATAGAAGTAATTGCATAACAGTTGTATTGGATTGCATTAGATTGCAATCTAGATTAGATGGAGCTTTTTTATTATCTTTGTTCAATAGCATGTTTTTCAGATATATTGTTGCTTACACTCATATATTGTTGCTTACACTCAGATATATTGTTGCTTACACTCAGATATATTGTTGCTTACACTCAGACATATTGTTGCTTACACTCAGATATATTGTTGCTTACACTCAGATATAATTGTTGCTTACACTCAGATATATTGTTGTTTACACTCAGATATATTGTGGTTTACACTCAGATATATTGTTGCTTACACTCAGATATATTGTTGCTTACACTCAGTTATATTGTTGCTTACACTCAGTTATATTGTTGCTTACACTCAGATATATTGTTGCTTACACTCAGATATAGTGTTGCTTACACTCAGATATATTGTTGCTTACACTCAGATATATTGTTGCTTACACTCAGTTATATTGTTGCTTGCACTCAGATATATTGTTGCTTACACTCAGATATATTGTTGCTTGCACTCAGATATATTGTTGCTTACACTCAGATATATTGTTGCTTACACTCATATATTGTTGCTTACACTCAGTTATATTGTTGCTTACACTCAGATATATTGTTGCTTACACTCAGATATATTGTTGTTTACACTCAGATATATTGTTGCTTACACTCAGATATATTGTGGTTTACAGTCAGACATATATTGTTGTTTACACTCAGATATATTGTGGTTTACACTCAGATATATTGTTGTTTACACTCAGATATATTGTGGTTTACACTCAGATATATTGTTGTTTACACTCAGATATATTGTTGCTTGGACAGATTTCCTGCGCTCCAGCTTCAGCCCTTCTACTCACACTCAGACTGCTTCTGTGCACCCGTGGAATGACTGCTCTCTGATTTCTCCTCTGCTCTTGGATTGTTTATGCAATAACCCTGTCAAAATTCCCCAAACAATAGAATGCCAGGTGTAGTGTTGACCAGTAGTAGTGTTGGTACTGTTGGTGCGTTTGCTTTACTTTTAGAGCGTACCTGACGGGTGGTTACTCTTCAACCAGGTTTATTCATCTACTTCCAACCTCCAAGGCTTTATTATATGTACTTCCCTGGCTTTTTTATTACAACTTTTGGTAATACATATATTAGCACCCATACTTTTTTTTTACTATAATAGCTACACTAGAACCAACTTTTTTATTTTGCCGTACGCTGGCAAGGATGGCATGCATCAACCGCATCAGCTCATGCTCGTTGACAGCTGAACACGGCTTTCTGAAATTAGCTTTCTGATGCTAGCTGTAGCTATAATTAAATAATTAATGTAATTACCTTCCAAGCTTGATCTCAACCTACTCATGAGGAAAAGGGCTTTATTTTCAGTCTCAGCTGGCTTGATGTGCATTACATTTTTGCTCTGTAGCGCTCCTCTGTTGGGTGGACTGGGTGCCGTAGTGTATAACGGTATTGATTGTTAGTGGTACTGTATTCCTGTTGACTATTGCTGTAGTATGCTGCTGCGGTCTTAAACCATCTGAAACGGCCTGTGTTGCACTGACTGGTGCCATGCCTTCAAATAAAGTGGTTTAGATCATCTGGATAAACTGTTGCCTCGTTCACAACCTGTCTAATCATCTCACTGCTTGTTTTTTTGTCGCATTGGACTTCTACTTAGTAATGCTGCTGCGCTCCCAGATTCAAACCAATACTTTGGTGAGTTATCATAATGGCCCCATTATAGTGCCCTCTAGAAGGTGTAGAAATGATGGACAGAGGAGAAGATGTATATTGAACATTATCGAAGAGGACATCAGACTTTAACACGAGAGGCCATTGTTCATTTCCTGTTTCCAATTGACTGTCAACGTTGCTTTCTTTTACACCTGACCAAGCTTCTTCCATCACAATAATCTCTCCATAAACCTAACCAAACCTTATCCAGAGAAGTGTCACATCATAGAACTGATTCCTTTTTCAACAGTGAGGTGTAGCAGTTTTGAAGACACAATCAGATGATGTCATCCTGACGATAGTGACATCCGATCAGAAAACGCTTCTGTGTCGTCCTATCGTTCGTGGCCAAACAATGTATTTTTTTTTTTTTCATTTGGAGGGCTTGTTGTATCTACAGCATACACACAGGGATTTTGCATTTACAGCTAATATTTCTTGTTAATCATCCAAATATTCTGTGTGACAATATTTGGCCTACAGCTGAAAGTGTCATCACAGGCAGATTTTCATTTGAAATGTGGTGCTGAACTGTCAGATAGGTGAGCTGTTTTAGGCTGCCACTTGCCTTTACAGGTGTCCAGAGTCACTGCTGGCTCCATTATCTCTGAGCAAACAGCCCTGCTGACTTAGTCTAATATATGCAAATGCTAACATGGTTGGACCCCTGACAACAGCTGATAATGGCAGTTTAGCTGCTGTTGTGTCATTTACACAGGCATCCTCTGGCTGTGGGAGAGCCCCATAAATTCACTGCACTCCAAGGCAGAAATAATACTGTAAAAAACTAAAATAAGTTGCCACTTACTGAGAGGCTTGTATCTTCAAAGATTAAAGTCCGGGGAAAATCAAATCAGAGATTTGTTTCTAAACACATTATACATGTTAGAAAATAGTTCCTGAAAATATTTGATAAGACTGAATTTTGGAGTGTTTTTTTTTTATACCATTTCTGTGTTCAGGATTTTTTATGCGGGCCTTAAATCATGGCTTGATTACGCACTGGATCCATCCTTAACATCACCACTCCCCTAACACTATATAAAGAGTGACAACACTCACGTACTACAGCCGGTGGTGTACTCGCATACATCTGGCAGGCAGGGACAAATCCCAGTGGAGCGCTGCATCGATGGTCTGGTGGGCCGCTAAACAGTCCATAAAGTTTTTACCGGCCGCCCGGCCCTGTCCGTCTCTCTATCAGCTGTGTACATGAGAGCGTGCTGGGCTCACTAACTTGTGCTTACGTCATAGGCTCCGCCGTAGCCAACTACGTCTCTACAGTAGTTACTGTTGCGGGTGTAAACGGTGGATAAATTGTTTTATATAAAACTGTGATCAATTATGTTTAATAAAATTTGGAAATTCTAGAAAACTGAATGATTTAAATACTTTTACCCTATTCAAGTTAGCATTGGGAAAAACCTGAAGTAGCCGGCTTGGCCGGTGGAAATCTCTGTTGCCCGCTCCTTCAAGTAGTGTGCAGCAGTGAGATGACAGAGCGCCTTCAGGGGACACTTCAAGTGTGTCAGAACTCCTAAACAGAACCTGATTGTATATACCTATATACAATATTTTCAATCATTCAAATTTAGCAGGGTGGTTAATACACATTTTTTCTGTGGTGTGACAAATACATTTATTTTTGCTTCACCCAGACATAACTTAAAGAAATGCTTTGTGTCTTGTGCGCACAGAAGGAGGGTAAGAGGTTGATTTTGCTTTCAAACAGCAGTGTTTGGTCTCGATAATATCTGCAATCCAACTTCACCCATCTCTCTTTTATCCCTGTAGAACACTAGTTGGAGGAAGTTCACTAATCTTATCAATTAAAGCCAAACTGAAATCTAAATATCCTGCAGCATCAAGCAGGTTACACTGTAAAGTGAAACAGTAAGCGCCTCCGGGGGCTCTACACCACATAACACAAGAGGATTAGCATTCTGCCAACACACCACAAACTCTGTCACACACTGAGTTTAGCAAGGAAGAAGGTGATTCTCCCCTTTAGGAAGAATCACATTTGATTCCCCATGCAGCACAGAAACGTCTGTATGAGAAACAGCTCCTCTTTGACCAGCCATAAATATGATCTGATTCTGACAAGAATGTTCACTCTTATAACTGCGTTTGTTCCACTGATAATAGAAAACATTGTCATGTTTTCGGAAATCTGAAAAATCCCTTTGGTTTGCACAGGAGAGATGCCTGAAGGATCCAGGAACATTCAATTGTCTGTTGTTGAATTAGGGCTCAATAGCTAACAGTCACACTCTTTAAAAGGATAGATAAATATGCCTTTTGTTTTCTTAGATGCCCTACATTGGCTGGGACACAGTGAGAGAGTGAGGACAATAGCGTAGATGACAGCGTTTGTTATGTTTGGCTACATATCTTCTGTGATTCTGGTCCAGTGTTTTAACAGCACAGGCAGGACGTGCACATTGTATCGATACATTACAGCACCCTCGTTCTCACCCCTGCTAAATATCTGTAAGTCAAACCTGTTCCAAAAATGCCAGTGATTCTCACTGTTTGTCAAACTTCCAACCATATAGTCTATTTACACCAAGTGTTTATTTAAATCCATCATTGTTTTATATTTTTGTTTGCATAGTTCTACATCTAGAGTATGTGTTTGTATGACAGATGGATCTTTTATTGGATATTATTAGAGTGAAACAGTAAAAGCAAAAGCCAGCCTGTGCAGACAAGCCCTACTCTTGTATAGGACTTTGCAGGATGGCAGTGGAGGAGTAAATTAAAAACACTGGAGACAACTTTACTAGAATGATTGTCTTTCTCTGTAGTACAAAGAGAAGCCTGTTGAGATTATAGGACACAGTTTGTGCCCATAAGTAAGGAGCCCCGCTGGGCCTGCACACTGACAGATTTCTGTGGTCATGTCAATGGTTATTTCTTCTAAAAGATATCTCTATAAGAGTAAGTGGGTGAGTTATTTTCTTTGGAAATCACCAGCTCTCAGGATGCTGTTCAAGAGGCTCGTTTCAAGTGCTGACAGTCTTCTTACTAATGCAACATTTGCAAGCATGTACATACGTCCCAGCTTGCTCTCAACAGCAGCCTGTTATACACAGTCATACACAGTCATATACAGCCATACACAGTTATACACAGTCACACACAGTCATATACAGTCATACACAGTCATACACTGTCATACACAGTCATACACAGTCATACACAGTCATACACAGTCATACACAGCTGCGCAGTGCAACCACCTGTCTCCTCTGTTCTAACCACACAAGTCTACTGCTGGACACTGAGCAACAACAAAGCCACAATTATTCATTCCAGAACCATATTATAACGACCACCATTGAGCCCCTGAGCAAGGCACTTAACCCCAAGTTGCTCCAGGGGACTGTCCCTGCTAAATGACACATTTAAATGTAATGTAAATGTAAATACAGGAGGTGTCCCAGTATTAGAAAAATAATGAATAGGGTGGGGGTAAAAAAAAATAAATCAGCTGATCATCAATTTCCCAAAAAACTTTATAGACCCATTTCACAGCAGACATTTGGACTTGTCATAGTAAGAAAAGAAGAGGTGTTACTAATAACATAAATGACGGCTCAGTTGAGACTAAGCATTAGTCCAGTGACAGCGCCCTCTAGCAGCCGCACAAAGTTTGACTCTTTTCCATGTGGAGCAAAGAAGGAAACGGTGGGACTTTAATATGTCAGTGAAACAGTCAACGCTGTTTTCGTCTAACCATGAGCACGATGATGATCGTTCCCTGACTTGAACCAAATGGTTATTATTGTAACCATGACAACAAAGTTCCTGTTCCTTTTTAGCCCCTAGGGGCCACTAGTGGGGCTCTTCACTTGAAGCCTTCTTCTTGTCTATGATGTATTTAATTACATTATACACACATTATGCTTATGCAATATTATGTTCTCATAGGAATGAGATGTTGCCTGCTGACCAATTAACCCTTTCATGAATATTAATTTTAACATTTCGTTGGCCTAAAAATATCTTGTTCAGCGTTCGGTTGTACTCGATATAGCCTGTCCAACTTTAATTTTATGTTAAAAAAAATTGTAATTGAACGTAATCTGGGGTTTTGCAGAAACTGACTGGTGATAGGATTGTGACATGGCAGACACACTCATTCATGTGATGGCTACAGGGTCAAGATGAAATTATACTGGGATAACTTGAACCGTGATGTTTCTGTCCTATATTTCTCCCTTCAACACTTTCACAACTGTCTGTTACATACTGGAGCATTATTTGTGAGTAAATGACTATACGCCCATTGAAACAGACTTTATTACAGTCTTGAGCTCCAGTCACAGAATTTGGGGAGGCCCAGCCTCTTAAGGCCGGCATACTTACAGCAGCTTTTCTACTGTATGCTGGGCTCTGTTGTGTCTATCTGCTGGCAGATTATGGGTGATATGGTCACTTGACTAGAATAGAACCACAGAAGTGTAATAGTTGTAGTGCTTTTCCAGCAGTGGACTTCAATTTATTTCTGCCCTGATAAGATGTGAGGGAGCCTGGTCATATCTGGTAATTGCTTCTTCACTTCAAACCCAGCCTTTCCAGCAGGAAAATATTGTTTCCCAGGGTCATGTTCTATAGGTGTTCCAGTGTTTGTGTTCTGAAAAAGACTATGAAGTGCAGCACTGCTGTTCTTTGGAATGGTTAGAAGCAGCTGTGTGTTGTATAGAATTGATTTTAAGGTTTGCCCACTAAAACATGGATAAAATAGGCATACAGTATTTACCATATTTATTCTTCATTTCTTGTTATGCCATAAAATGGCAGTGTATGAGAGCAGCTTCTGCTGTGGTTACTCCAGTCCACCCCCAGGACTATCCCTTCAATCTTCAGAGCGGAGACTCAACATCATTCTTTCTTCTTTCCGCTTTATGGCAGATTGCAACCATTGCTTTAGAGTTCAGGGCATACTGCCCCCTACTTTACCAGAGACATTGTTGCGTCTAGGAGACGAGTTCTAGTGGCTCTTCAAAATAAAAGTCCGAGCGACAAATGCACATGTTCTAAATATTGAGGGCGACCTATTCCCTGCAACCCCCCCCCCCCCCAAAAAAACCCCTACTTTTTGCAATGTTTTAAGGAAACAAAAATTAAATAAAGTACTCCATACTAAAGTAATGGCTCTCAAAATATCTAATTGAATCAAAATTTGGCAAAAATACAGCGAATTACAGTGAAAATAGAATGGCACAGTTGCACTTCTTCAGCAAAACAGCAAAACATTTCCCCTCTACCATACAGTTTAGGCTTTACAGCATCTCTACTAATCCATTTACTTCAGAAATGAAAAATTAGAGAGAAAAAAACTCTCCAGTGTCATACTGAATTTTTTATGTTAACATGGTCCTGTGGCAAACACAGAAACGTTTTTTGTTCCACTAACATCATCAATTTGAAACATTATAATTACAAGAAATGTAGATTACTATAAGTCAGGGGTGTCAAACATACGGCCCGCGGGCCGGAACCGGCCCACAAGGAGGTTCTATCAGGCCCGCAGGATGAATTTGAAAGTGAAAAAATCCATAAAAGACTTGGATTTGATTTTTTAAATTAAATGCTTTTCAAGAATTATCTGCTAGGAGCACACTGTTTTGGTCAGAGTAGAAGACATGCCGCATCACTGAGACAGACCAAACAGCAGATGGTATCAATGCGCCGTCTGCTGTTTGGTACAACGTTGTTTCTACCCTGTTCTCTACCTGCCCGCTACACCCTCATTAGCCAAAATGTCATTATCAAAAAGGAGAAAAGTGGATACAGAGTGTAGAATTTTCCAAGAAAAATTGACCACGTCTTATTTATTCACGGAGATACATGGGAAACCTTTGTGCTTGGTGTGTTTGCAACAAGTTTCGGTACTTAAGGAATATAATATTCGGCGCCACTATGAGACTCTTCACGGCGAAAAATACAACAGCTTGCAAGGACAACTGAGAAGAGAGAAGATTAATGAATTGCTTTTGGGTCTGAGAAAACAGCAATCCACTTTCACCCATAGCCGAGAAGTCAGTGAAGCAGCAGTAAAAGCCAGCTACCTAATTGCTAGCGAAATAGCATTAGCATCAAAGCCGTATTCCGACGGTGAGTTTGTTAAAACATGCATGATGAAGGCGGCTGAACTCGTATGTCCGGCCCACTTGACATCTTCCTAGGCCGTATGCGGCCCGCGATGTGAAATGAGTTTGACACCCCTGCTATAAGTAATAACACATTGTAGTATTTCACCTCATATTCCCTGCACAAAACAACTTGACATTACATACCAATGATCTTTGAAAGCTGTATTTTGTGGTAAACTGTGTTAAATTGGGCTTTCTCTATTTATGGAGTATGAATAAGTTGGACAAAATACCATCAATACTGTTGATTGATTTGTGGTGATTTTTAGATTTGGTTCATTTTCAGACTCGAATTGTGGAGTGGATGTTAAATTGTCAGGCAAATTTTGTTCTAAGGTACATGAGTTGGTTTATAGTTTTAAATCTTCATGTGACAATTTCATATTATAACTCAATGGATGTGAATTCATTGGTTGTGTTTTCTGGTATTTTCTTTTTGTTTTGAGAGGACATTTTGTACAGGAATGATCTGAGTGTCCTGTGGAAATGCTGGCTTTATATATGGCAGCTGTGGCTACTTTGTTTTGTAATCTCTTTATTCTTCCTTATTCTTTGTTAGGTTTTTCTTTGTATCTCTTTTAATGAAACGTTACCTATCTATAAATAAATAGAGAGCCTAAGTAACTTTAGTAAAGATACATCTAAATCATTATCCAAACTGTCCATTATAAACAGATTTGTGTACACACAGTTATACTCTGCAGTGATGGATAATCAGTAACATTTTAGATGTGTTCATTTTCAGTTTTACTCCAACATAAAGTGGTTGAGATGATCTGGATAAAGGTTTTTCCCCCCAGCCTGTCAGATCACCTGACTGCTTGTGTTTGTTGCTTCATCCAACTTGGTTGAAGTCTGACTGAATGTCACTGTGTTCCCTGATGTCAGCAGTTACCTTGGTGAGGGCAATAATAATCTTCATAACTGACACAAATGTTTTTCCAAACCTACAAAAATAAAAACCAAGTTGTAAAAAATCTGAATGATCATTTAAGGCAAACGTACTATGTTCTTTACTGTCTGGTTCTATCAGGGCTTTTGTCGCCTGTTGGTGTGTAGAAAGCTGATGACATCCAGGATTCTCCTCTGAGCTTTCCTCAAGCGCTCCCCTCAAGTGATCTCTGTGACACCGGCTCACAGTAATGTCTGCCTGCCTCAAACTCAGTCTTATCAGCAAGACTGAGCTGCTCTTTATTCTCTGGAACAGCTATTGCGAGACCTCCGTGGTGAGAACAAGGAGCCACCAAGAGTCTTATGGTGCTTCCTCCTTCCCTGTCCCAGCGTCTCCTTTCTTTTGTGACTCTGTGGTTTCTTTTGTCGTGATGTTGTGATGATGATGAAGGAATCTCTGCTGACACCGGCTCAGTTGCATATAAAAGGTTTATTACAAGTAGCACAGCATCAAACACCAAAAACAGGCGATGTGAGGATTCCAAGCCAAAATGAACCCTCTCCCTTTACATCACTCTGTCCCTGTTATTTATCGGGCACAGAGACCACCTCACCCCCTAGCAGGTCATCTGAGGTCAATGTATCACACATGTTATTTAGTAAAGACACATGTCCTATTCCCTAGTGTGTAGAGGAGAGGCTCCTTCCAACATTCCTCAGGATCCCTCCTAAAGGGATGTACTTCCTCTATGATAAAGAAAATAAACATTGTGTATTGCCAGGTTATACACCACAACTCAGTCTTATTTTAATGCTGTCGTCTTTCCCTTTTACACTAATAAAGCTTCTCCTAGGTCTCATTCTGGAAACTTTGTCCAAAGAATTTTAAAAAATCCCATAAGGAATTAAGTAACATTCTTTTTTTGCTGTGATGGAGAGCGTGATTGTGGTAAGCAAAGGGTTTGCAGTGTGGAGGCTTTCATGGATGTAAGTCACTAAATGGAGGAGATTATGGAGCCTTTTACTTCCTGCCATCCAGTGTGCAGCCTTCTGCAGCAGCTCTGTTGCTACTGTTCCTTGTTTTTGGAATGTTGTCTACTTTACACTTGTGAATGTCATGGACTGTATGTAAGCTGTTTGCACTACTGCAATATCTTAGTTCTGGTGGAACTGGTGGAGGGTGTTTGAGCTTTTAGAAAGTGTTTTTTCTTTCCTGAATTCCCCCTCTGATGATCAATAAAGGCTTTTTGTCATTTGGTATGATTAGACTTTTGACTGAAAGATACGGATCACTAGTTTATTGATGCCTCTCTTGCTCTTATGGATAAATATAAACCTGTGACTGAGATTACCAAACCAACAGTTCATAGCAAATGTCAGTGTGAAAAACAAAAACTGTGAATATGTGTTTAAAATCACTCGTGTGAATTTAAAGGATCTTTCTCACTTACATATAAAGCTCAGGTCATCTTACTGGACACCCAGCTCCTTCTACACTCTTACTTTCACGTCTTCCCATCAGGTGTTACCTGTCAACAGGTGTCACTATATGTGAGCTCTGTGATGGCCTGTTACGGCTGTGGATGTGACATGGTGTCCGCTGGATCGTGGCTTCTTCTTTCTCTGACAGCAGTGAGGTTGCTATCCTGTGTGCTCTTTCTGTGTATTTTCTTGTAATGATTCTTTTCTTGATTAATTGTTGTATTCTTCACACATTCATTATTATTGACGGCTGTCTGTAAGATGTCTCCTCGGACACTTTAAAGCTTTGCTCTATATGCTCAAACCTTCAATAACAACCATCTCCACTGGTGCTGTAAAAACACAAGCATCCCAAGCTGACCAGTCACAGTTCTTGTTGTCGTAGGCCTGCAGTTTGCACTTTTGAGGAGGCGCACATCAGCTTCGGTGGATATGTGCTGGATACAGTATATGCTCCAACGCGTTTCCTTTCCAGAGTCATCAGCCATGTGTCAGTGGATACCAGAGACAAGGGTTGCAATCTCCAATCCACAATAAGCCTTTATCACAGCAGACATTTTGGCTTCTGTTCTATTCAAGTGCCTCAGTAAGTCATGGGAGTGTGACAGTGATCCAGCATGAACAATACCAGGACCCTGAAACTGAAGCAGCCATCATTAATTGTATTTTTCCACACTTGCTTTTCCTCCAGGAGATTCATCCCTTCCTCTTCTCTCTCTCCTCTCCCTCTGTGTTGTCTTTTCTCCTGTGTGAATGCTGTGCTTCAACTTGTCTGTTTTGTGTTTGTTCACTCTGTCCTATTCCAGGTATCCATGCTGGAGAGGAGGTCATGTGACTCAGGTCTTTTTGGCGACAGCTAAAGTTGTTACATCTCTACAGTCTATATATTTTGTCATACTGATACTGAATCATACTAAATCTCTTTATTTAAGATAGTGTGCTTGTGCTTGTGATGTGTCCCCAAATATGTGGTTGCCAATTATTCTATGTCTATTCTGTATACACAGCATCTATTGCACATCTGTCCTGGGAGAGGGATCCCTCCTCTGTTGCTCTTCCTGAGGTTTCTTCTATTTTCTTGTTGTGTTTCGAGGGATTGTCTTTTCGAAGACAACTTCTGGCCTATCAGAACATGGTCTGTCAGTCGTGATCCAAGAAAGCGGCTCCAAAATTGAAACACAAAGATGACTACCAGGGAGAACAACGAGGCTCTGAGTTGATGTACAATCAAACAGATAAACAGCACAAACTGCTCTGATAGGCCAGGGGCCTGTTTGATTGAATTCAATTTGGATCACCTGTCTTTTTCGACTTGAATTTTTGGATCTGAATTTGAGCAATCAAATTTGAGCAACCTGTATATTTTTTTTACATTTTTATATATATATATATATATATATATATACATATATATTATAAATGTTTGGATCTGAATTTGTGAGCGTTGAAAAAAAGTCAATAAATGTATTTTCATTTCAAATATGTGAATTCAGAACAAATACATTTTTAAATTCTATGAAATTAATGTTGTTTAAAAATTCAATATTAAAGGTTCTCAATTCGAAATTCCGAGCAGAGGGATTGCCTCAGAGTCACGGTGAGGCAATCCCTCTGCTCGGAATTTCGAATTTCTGCAGTGGGTAGCATCTAACGGTGCTAATGTTGCTAAAGGGGCTAACGGTGCTAACAGCAAAAACAGTGCAAACAACGGCAACAGTGTTGACAGAGCTAACTGATGGTGGCCGTTATGCTTCCGTGTCCCCCGACAGCGTTATCAGCTGTAACCACCCTATGAGCGCGGTGCAGAGTTGGACATTAGCTAGCTAGTGGGACGAATACAGCGACATTATGTGAACAAAGCACAGAGAAGCTCGGGTTACAATACACGCAGAGGGAGCCTGACTTCATTCTCTGCTCAGGTAGACATTACTCCACTATATCTTTACATATATATATATATATATATATATAATATAATATAATATGCTATATTAATGCTATGAAATTTGAATTGAGAATCTTTCAGTATTTTGTGGTTGTTAAAATTCAAATGCTTTTGTTTCTTATTTGCTTCCAAAGGTTTTGTGAATCCAACAGCATGTAAACCTGACACAGCTTCAAAACAACACAAAACGTATTAAGGTTTTCTTTAAAATAAAATGAAAATGTTCTCTAACTATAGCCATATTATAGTTGCCATGCATAGATATTGTAGAAACAAATTACTTTAGAAATATAAGCATTGGAAGTGGAAAAGTGATTTTATGTAATCCTGGGTGTTGTAATATCAACATTCTGTCTAATGATTGGTTTGAACACATGAAAACTCAGAGTCTTGTGGGGAGTTTTTCTTGTGCGCTGCAAGGGTCTAAGGACAGAGGGTGTTGTATGTTGTCTGTGAAGCCCCCTGAGACAAATTAGTCATTTGTGATATTGGGCTACATATATAAAATTTGATTTATTGATTGATTACAGCTCAAAATATTTCAGATGCTAATATGACAACAAAAAAGCTTCTGTTCTGTTTTAGATCCATAGTTTGATTGTATTTGTGTGCATGTTAGGGTTATTCGAAAATCATATAACCTTTACCATACCGCCTCTGACACGGGAAAGAAGGCACAACTCGTCAGTGGTTTCATTTCGCTTGGTCTTTTCAAACAGAGCTGATAAATGAGCGGGGAGGAACGATAACACAACAGTTTGTGTGGAAGAACAGTAGGAACATTTCATCTCTGACCCTCGAGGATGCTTAAGGGCCATGTTGACAGAATGATCTTAAGCCAGTGAACCGCATTAGGGATGTCATCTATTGGCACTGCAAGAAGAATTAAATAAGTGCATGTTCACTCTGAGGCCACAGAGCTGCTCATTTTACATTGCACTAACATTCGCACATCACTGGAAGGCTGTTATGTCAGAGTGTCTTCATTAAACATTCAGCTGATTACTCTCACAACAGGCCTGCTTATGGGCAAGTGGAGGATGTTCACTTTTCAACAGACTGTCTCCCTCTCTTTGCATGTGAACTGAGATTGGGCATCCAGCTGATGGCTTGACAGTCTGTTGACTCTGTGCAGCACTGCCCGGGGACAGCAGGGGCAGGCTGCCACGGCCACTGAAGCAAACATGAACACTGGCGTAGTTGTTGGCTGCTGTGCACAGCTGTGAATTACATGTGTCACCGAGTCCTCAAATAGAACAAGGTGTCGCTGTTCGTGGCTTTATGGTCCAGCTGCAGCTTCCAGCAGGTGGACCAGCTCCCACCATCAGTTGACTAGGACACAGCAAGTGAATTCATTTGATACATTCCAAATACATGATACTACTACAGCAATAGTGACATCCATGAGGGATTTAATCACAATAAAGCTTTATGGATTATTTAAATTGTGTTCCTCCAACATACACCAATGACAACACAAAACAACACATACATATACATACATAATCAAGGTCTTTTCATAGTATAAATAGTACAAATGGCTGAAAAGGCATATTTTTTGGCAGGTTTTCTGGTATTGAGTTTGCCTTCAAAACTAAAACTAATCACATTTGTTGCGCTACCTTTTGTAGGAAAGCTATTGAGCTTTTTAAATAATTAACTTTTCATTACTGCCACTGGCCAGAGTAACTTGCCAGTTACTCATTTGGTTATTCTCATTTTATGTCATCTCCGTTACTAGTATCGGGTTGCAAGTTACACATTCGGCTGACCCTACTGTTGCAACCTTGGCCCTCCATTACAGGTACAGGGTTGCCAGTGAGTCATTCTTTTTTATCTTTTCTAGCCTCATCATCCCCTTCATCGGGTGGGCACCAGGAATGTCACAAAATGTTGTTCCAATCCAACCAGTAGATATTGACATATTTAACAGGATGAGTGAAAACATGGACCAGGCTGGTGGAACAGTAACCCAGTTACTCATGTCCCTCTATACATGGTTTTAGTATCCTCAAGCTTTTGGAGGCAGATCTCTGAATCATTGCCAGCTTCTGTCATTTGACAGTTGAGGGATACAATGTTTTATGGTTTACAAAAGAAAATACAAGTTTGAAATTATTTTAATGGCATTTGAATTACATTGCTAGACACTTTCAATCTGCAAGATGTTCACTGACAAAGTATTTAATTTGTTTTCCTATAATATCTGCTCTTGGCAACTAAAACACAGTTTTATGGTTACGTTTAGGCAACAATTGTGGTCTTGGTTCAATACTGAAAAATATGAATGAATATGAATGATATGAAACACAAGACAGGATTTGTTACCTTTTTCAATAAACCCACAATCATTCCCTCACCTTTAAGGGCCATTGTGTAGTATTTAGGGAATCCATTAGCAGAAATGGAATATAATATTCATAACTATCTTTTCATTAATATATAATCAATTGAAAATAGGAATCGTTGTGTGTTGTTACCTTACATCTACATGTCCTCTTCACAGAGTCCGCTACGTTGCACCGCTGTGTTTTTACAGTAGCTCAGAACAGACAAATCAAACTCTGCCTCTCAAGAGGGCTGTTTGCATTTTTATGTTACCTGAAAGGCCCAGTGGCTCTTCAACATGCTTGTAAATACTGCAGTGACGCCAGCCGCTGCCTGAATTCTGTTGCTCTTAAAGCAGTGTTATGGTAAGGATGGCTTCTGAGCGCGGCGGAGGACCTGAAAGCTACCACGGTGTTACCGCCGTTTTTCACTCTGTGGCTCGTTACCGCAGTCTTGTAAAGGGAGGGTTCGGCCAGGGGCATCAGTTGGTTGCTATCTGCAACAGCAACACTAGAAGCCTCAAGTCCTACATACTGTAACTTTAAGCAAAGTGCTTTTCTCACCGAAAACCTAACGTTGTCAACATTTTTAACTGGTGTGTATGGAAACGTATACAGCCCTGCTACTGTTACTCCTCTGGTCTTCATACGCTGATCATGACTGTCGCTGTTTCATGAAGAATACTTCCTGGTCGCTCTCTAACTCAGCAGTCATTCCATCATGAACCTGTCAGGTCATCTGATGCAGCTTTGACACTTCTATCTAACATGAAGCAGGTTATTTAAATCAGTGTGTTGAGAACAGAAATCTTTCCTGTATAATACACAGCCGATGAGAGCCGCTGAAATGCAGCTGTCCCTAAATATATCTGTCTCTTTCCTGGGACTGCCTCTTTGTAGTACTGCCACAATCCCAAGAGTGAGATAACAATTTGTTCCTATTAGTCCTTCCCAGAACAGTGGGGCACCTCCTGGACACTACGCAGCTTTAATAAAAATGTAAGTTAAAACAATGTTTTTACTTTATCTTTTCTTTATTTCTACAGTAGCCCTGATAATTGTTATTCCACACATTAGTGCATTTAAGTTTTGTTTATTGTTAATGTTAAATCTGACCCAAGTTGGTACTGTACGCGAAGAACAAAGTTAAGTGTAAAGTCGGAGCAGCGTGGAACATCACAGGGTAGTGCTGCCCTGAGGTCTTCAACATCTGCAGAACAGAAAACAATAGCTCCCGAACTGCAACAAAACACTGAACACAAGCAAGTGTGGCAATGAATAGCAGCATTCCTACCATGCAGCTTAGAAGTACATCCTTCATACTATCTGCAAAGGGATGAGGACAAATCAATGGGGGGACATTTTTTAAGATGAGATATTTCAACTTAAAAAATACTTTTACTATTGTTTACTGATTTCACTGATACTTCTCTGTTGAGAGAGGGAGAACTGAATGTGCCCTTGTAGTCGGCTTCCACTCTGCAGCTCTGAAGATTGAAGCAGCACAACTCCCAGTTTTCTATTAATTTGCCAACATGATTTTAATAAGATGTCTATTAGAGATTCTGTTGATAAAATACAATAGGCATTCCACTTGTTCTAGCACAATGCCAGATTTGTAACTGACTGAATTGTTATTGAAACTAATTATGTACTATTATTAGTAGTTACCGGACCACCAAAACAAAAGGTTAATGCTTCAAGGTTCACTACTGTATATGCATGAATGGACTTGTTAACTCTGCCTGCAGAGCACTGAGCTGCGTCTGACTGTGTGAACCCAGAGAAGCGTTGGTTTAATGTGAAGCCCTCTCCTGGGACCCACAGTTTGCTGCTGTGCTAACTTTCATGTTGATGACTATAACCTCTCCAGACCACGAGTTGGCTGCAGGCAGCATCTGCTCTTCTGTTGTTTCATCAACCCCAAGGCCACGTGCAATATGTCCAAGTTGCATCATCATCGCAGTATATTGTTAACAGTGAGAAAGTCAGCATTGCGGTTTTATATTATTTTCACTTCAAGTATGTAAAACCTGGCCTATCTCAATGAACCGAGGGGTTCTAGGATTAAAGGATCATTTATTTTCATTATGCAACAGAGGGTTGCACAACAAAATGCACTTGCAGCTTAGTCCATTATGCTACAAATGAAATACATGAAGAAAAAAAAACTGAACAGAACAAAAGCAGTAGTAGAAGCAATAGTAAATTTTTTGTTTAATTTGCAACAGGAGAAATGTAAACAAAGAAAAACAATGGTGAATTCTCTGGCCACATAATATTACCGGCATCTTTAACATTTGACATCAGGGAAACATTGTCCACCAACTTTGAATCTGAGCACCATGCATCACGGCCTTCACATGACAATATTCTCAACTTGGATACATTTTTGGAAAAAACGTTTTGATTCTTTTGACAGGTGGACCCTAACGAACTGAAGGAATGTAAATATTGGAAGACTTTATGACCATTTCAAAGGTAGGTCTCTCTTGTTTACCATGCTGGTACACATCTGAATGAATTATACTTTGGTGCTCATGGTTTCCATATATTGAACTGAATGTTTGAATTGTGGAGAATCTAACAGATTTAACAATGCGTAGCATGTCCATATTGAAAAATGTTCCTGCGGCTAATAAAGACCTGCGTTGTTTGTCAAAACATGTGTCCACACCATGTCAGTTAAAGGGACTTTAATATGGGCTCGGCTTTAAATTAAAGTTTTTTTGATGATAATACTTTTGTGCTTGTACTTGAGTATGATTGTGAATGCAGGACTCTGACTTGTAACAGAGTATTTTTACACAGTAGTACTGCTAATTTTACTGAAGTAAAAGATCTGAATACTTCTTCCGCCACCGGAGATTCCGCACTGATTATTATTTTTTTATCTAGGACATGTTAGTATTGTTTAACCTCCAAGTGGCCCATCCGAGACTGTCTCCCATGCAGTGGTTGAGACTTTCCCAAATGGAGCTAAAAGACACTGAAATGCTTGATAGGGCTGATGGTAACTGCAGAGGTCATATACAAACATTGATCAGTTCAGCTTTTATCTTCTTTTACAGAAATACTAACTATTGCCAAAATACGAGCAAATGATGTCAACAGTTTTTGACAACAACCAGCAAACAAGTTGCAGTGGTGCAAAAAGCAGTCAGTCCCACTTGGCATCAAATTTGTGCCATCCGCTTCCATTAGGAAGACCCGCTGCCACAACTCCTACCTGACGTCTCTGTAAAGATCTCCCTTGGGAAAAGTATAGCAATATTCTTTGAGCTATCAAGTAAATGAATTGCAGATGAGAGTCGGGAGGGAGATGCTTCTCTCTTAAAATGGCTTCCTGCCATCTGTTTCCTTCCTTTAATTGCTCTGGAGACCCTAGCACTCCCGGGTTCGTCTCCATCCTTCTACATTGTTTGGAAGAGAAGACTCACACAACGTTCTCCTCACAACTTTACTCACTGTAATGACTTGCTAAAACAATTATCTGGTTTATTAATAATTCATCATTTATTATTGTAATTAATGAATCAGCTTAGCTCAGGGATTGGGGATTCACTTCCTGTATACTGTATCCCATGCATATTGTACCAGTCTATCCTTGTGCCTGTGAGTAGTCTGTTAGTATCTACATGGAGGTAAACCCTCTTCTATCATTTTTTCCTGTTGCTTTTATTGGTATTGTTTTTAATGTTGTATTGTTACCAAATGTTTATAGTTTTTGTTTACTTATTTTTTTGTACCTAACACTGTGTTTAATCCCGTTTTGTAAAGCACTTTGGTCAGCAAACCTGCATGTAAGGTGCACAACACGTAGTTATTTATCATTATTATTTTGAATGATGATAGCCAATGAATGTTTTTTCCCCACAAAAACAGTATAAACAAGCATTGTGGAGGAGTGAATGAATCAGATGGCCTGTTTGAATTATGCTTAGATTAATGAATAATTTATTTAAGATGAGATGTGTAAAGAATGAATTGAAAACCAACACAACAACAAACAAACACGGTGCCAGCGGTGCAGCAGCCACAATATGAATTCATAAGGTGATGCCAGATTTTTGTCCAAAAAATGTTGTTTAACTTTTTAAATAATGATATTAAGCCTCAAAAATACAAGAAAAACAACCGCTCTAGTTTAATCAAATGCCTGTTAAATTACTTTAAACTGCATTTGGCTGTTCTAATACCTGCAACCTTTTTGGTTAAGGTTTGACTTGTTTTGGCAACTAAAACTAGGTTATGGCTTGAATAAGAACAAATATCATGGCCAACATTTGCTGCTGACGGGATGTGAACAACAATCTGTCAGACTCACAGATATTGTAGAACCAGCCCGACCGCCTCTCTAAGTGGTTACTACTTTTGTCTTGGAATCTCGATAAGAACATTTAATTTTCACAGGAACACAAGAGGTAACTTGAACCAGAAAACACCCAAACAGAACCTAAAAAAGATCAATCTGCAAGGCTACCATTAGGGCTAATGGGGTAACAATAACAACATTTTATTATTGTTATTCACTATGTGCCACTGTATTAATATGATTCATAAATCACTATCAGTGTGACATAAATTATTGAGTGATCATTTTTGCATTTCTGAAATCTATACAAGTCACCCAGAAATCCAGGGCACATGCCAAAATCACCCAGCAACTAAATCAGAGAGAGAAAACACAAAACAATCTGTTGTCAGGAGAAGAGAGGCAGATGCTGCAGAAAACAAAAACAAGGGTGAAATGTCGAAGGGCTTGGAACTAGTGTGTAGATTCTGGACAAACTTCCAAACAACAAGTTGTAAAATATCAAAACATTGGGAGCACGAGCTTCCAGAACGGCTTCAGTGCTCCGTGTCATAGATTCTCCAAGTCTCCGGAAGTATGGAGGGAAGAACAACATTCGTGCAGCAGATATTTCCTCATTTGATGTTTTAAAGATCAGATCAGATTTTAAAGAGCGCTCACTAACATGTCACTCCATAATCTCTCTTAGGTGTTCATTTGGGTTGAAATCTGGTGACGGTGCAGGCATGTTCAGCACCTGCATTCCTCCTCTCAATTATTCATGTCATTCCTTTGTATTTACACTTGTGTCTACATAATGAATATCAGTCTCACAGTCATCCTCCCTGTGTCTCTTTATGTATTTTTTACAGTTTATATTTCTGAACATATAGAAATGTACATTGTTTAATTCTGAATTAGTGAGCTTTAGATGTGTTGGTCGGTTGGTAGGAACTTTGTATACAGCACCGCACACACGGTGAAATCTAGACTCTGCAGACCCATCCTTGTATTAAGAGCAGTGGGCAGCTATTATACTATATATACACGCCTGGGGAGCAGTGTGGGGCACGCTGCCTTGCTCAGGACACCTCGGCAGTGCCCAGGGAGTGAACTCCAGTTACCAGTCCACACTAGTTGTTACAGCATTAATAGAGACCTTGTAAGGATGTGAACATACACTATCCATCCATCCATCCATCTTCATCCGCTTATCCGGGGTCGGGTCGCGGGGGCAACAGCTCCAGCAGGGGACCCCAAACTTCCTTTTCCCGGGCCACATTGACCAACTCTGACTGGGGGACCCCGAGGCGTTCCCAGGCCAGTGTGGAGATATAATCTCTCCACCTCGTCCTGGGTCTTCCCCGTGGTCTCCTCCCAGCTGGCTGTGCCTGGAACACCTCCCTAGGGAGGCGCCCAGGGGGCATCCTTACCAGATGCCCGAACCACCTCAACTGGCTCCTTTCTACGCAAAGGAGCAGCGGTTCTACTCCGAGCTTCTCTCGGATGACTGAACTCCTCACCCTATCTCTAAGGGAGAAGCCAGCCACCCTTCTGAGAAAACCCATTTCGGCCGCTTGTACCCGCGATCTCGTCCTTTCGGTCATGACCCAACCTTCATGACCATAGGTGAGAGTAGGAACGAAGATAGACCGGTAGATCGAGAGCTTTGCCTTCTGGCTCAGCTCTCTTTTCGTCACAACGGTGCGGTAAAGCGAGTGCAATACCGCGCCCGCTGCTCCGATTCTCCGGCCCATCTCCCGCTCCATTTTCCCCTCACTCGTGAACAAGACCCCGAGGTACTTGAACTCCTTCACTTGGGGTAAGGACTCATTCCCTACCCGGAGTAGACAATCCACCGGTTTCCTGCTGAGAACCATGGCCTCAGATTTTGAGGTGCTGATCCTCATTCCAACCGCTTCACACTCGGCTGCGAACCGATCCAGTGAGTGCTGAAGGTCACAGGCTGATGATGCCAACAGGACCACATCGTCTGCAAAGAGCAGCGATGAGATCCCAAGCCCACCAAACTGCAACCCCTCCTCCCCCCGACTACGCCTCGATATCCTGTCCATGAATACCACAAACAGGATTGGTGACAAAGCGCAGCCCTGGCGGAGGCCAACACCCACTGGGAACGAGTCCGACTTACTGCCGAGAACCCGGACACAACTCTTGCTTTGGGCGTACAGGGATTGGATGACCCTCAAAAGCGCCCCCCTCACCCCATACTCCCGCAGCACCTCCCACAGTATCCCCTGGGGGACCCGGTCATACGCTTTCTCCAGGTCCACAAAACACATGTAAACCGGATGGGCATACTCCCAGGCCCCCTCCAGGATCCTTGTGAGAGTAAAGAGCTGGTCCGTTGTTCCACGGCCAGAACGAAATCCGCATTGTTCCTCTTCAATCTGAGGTTCGACTATCGGCCGAACCCTCCTTTCCAGCACCTTGGAGTAGACTTTACCCGGGAGGCTGAGCAGTGTGATACCCCTGTAATTGGCACACACTCTCTGGTTCCCCTTTTTATACAGGGGAACCACCCCCCAGGTCTGCCACTCCTTAGGCACTGTTCCCGACTTCCACGCAATGTTGAAGAGACGTGTCAGCCACGACAGCCCCTCCACACCCAAAGCCTTCAACATTTCTGGACGGATCTCATCAATCCCCGGGGCCTTGCCACTGTGGAGTTGTTTGACTACCTCAGTGACTTCCACCAGGGAAATTGCTGATGATCCCCCATAATCTTCCAGCCCTGCCTCTATCAAAGAGGGCGTATTAGTCTGATTGAGGAGTTCCTCAAAATGCTCCTTCCACCGCCCGAGTACCTCCTCAGTTGAGGTCAACAGTGTTCCATCCCTGCTGTAAACAGCTTGGATGGTTCCCCGCTTACCCCTCCTGAGGTGCCGGACAGTACGCCAGAAGCACTTTGGTGCCGACCGAAAGTCCTTCTCCATGGCTTCTCCGAACTCCTCCCACACCCGCTGCTTTGCCTCTGTCACAGCCGAGGCCGCTGCCCTTCGGGCCTGTCGGTACCTTGCAACCGCCTCTGGAGTCCCCCGTGATAACATATCTCGGAAGGACTCCTTCTTCAGTCGGACGGCTTCCCTGACCACCGCGGTCCACCACGGTGTTCGAGGGCTACCGCCCCTTGAGGCACCTAAGACCTTGAGGCCGCAGGCTCCCGCCGCAGCTTCAGCAATGGAAGCTTTGAACATTGACCACTCAGGCTCAATGCCCCCAACCTCCACAGGGATGCCAGAGAAACTCCGCCGGAGGTGTGAGTTAAAGGTCTCTTGGGTATGGGCCTCCTCCAGACGTTCCCAGTTCACCCGCACTACCCGTTTGGGCTTACCAGGTCTGTCCAGACTCTGACCCCACCCCCTGACTCAACTCACCACCAGATGGTGATCAGTTCACAGCTCCGCCCCTCTCTTTACCCGAGTGTCCAAAACATGCGGCCTCAGATCAGATGATACGATTACAAAATCGATCATCGATCTTCGGCCTAAGGTGCTCTGGTACCATGTACACTTATGAGCATCCTTATGTTCGAACATGGTGTTTGTTATGGACAGCCCATGTCTAGCACAGAAGTCCAATAACAAACAACCACTCGGGTTGAGATCAGGGAGGCCGTTCCTCCCAATCACGCCTCTCCAGGTGTCTCCATCGCTGCCCACGTGCGCGTTGAAGTCTCCCAGTAGAACTATGGAGTCCCCTACTGGAGCCCCCAACAGGACTCCATTCAGGGTCTCCAAGAAGGCCGAATACTCTGAACTGCTGTTCGGTGCATATGCACAGACAACAGTCAGAGTTTTCCCCCCCATAACCCGTAGGCGTAGGGAGGCGACCCTCTCGTCTACCGGGGTAAACTCCAACGTAACGGCACTCAGCCGGGGATTTGTGAGTAGTTTTTAGTACTCATTTGTTTTTTCATCACATTTATCAATTTTATTTTTCATAGCTGGCTTTGTATTATGAGTTGAAGTTTATTGTCATATGTATTAAAAATACAGTGAAATGCTTGTACTCAGAGGCACTCTCTGCCTTTCAAAAGGGGCACACATCACAAGACAACAAAAAAGAAGTTGTGGTAGTTCTGTTCCAGTGATTTTTCCTGCTGTCTTTACAGTCCTTTGAAGCGGTCTGCAGGTTTTCAAACCACACAGTAATACAGCCTGACAACACTCTCAATGGTACAGTGATAAAAAGGTTCACTAGAGTTTTGGTGCTCATACCAAACTTCTTGAGACGCATCAGAAAATAGAGTCTCTGTTGTGCTTTCTTGAGGATGCAGTTGGTGTTAGGAGGCCATGTGAGGGTGTCTGCGATGTGTATGCCAAGGAATTAAAAACTATCAACAATTTCAACAGATAATTCACTGCTGAAAATAGGATAGGATGATTTTGTCTGGTCTCTCTGAAATCAGCAATGATTTATTTTTGCCTTATTGACATTAAGAGAGAGGTTGTTATTATTGCACCATATAGTTACATGTTCTATTTCTCTCCTCATTATTTTCACTTAGTAGACCAATCTCTGTTGTGTAATCTGCACATTTTATGATGTTGTTTTGTCATATTTGGCAACACAGTTGTGTGTAAACAGACTGTACAATAGTGGACTGAGACAGAATCCCTGAGGAACTCCGGTCCATAAGAACTAATGCAGATGAGTCAGTTTTACTTATTCTCCCAGTCCTGCCTGTCAGGAAATTAAAAAAAACAATTAGAGATAGAATTGCCCAGGCCTCTTAGTTTCAACACCAGTTAAGATGGTACAATTGAACAGATGGCAGAGCTATAATCAATAAACACAATCTAACAAAGGCAATTTTATTTTCAATGTGTATTAAAGCAGTATGCAGAGCAAGGTCGAGGGTGGCAGGAACATTTTTTCAGGCACTTCATATAAACATTGATCATTTATTACCTATTGTTACCTATATTCTGTGAGGTTTGTTATTTTTGTAGGATTTTTTTCCCCTTCACCTTTGTTCTGTTGTAATTACTTAGAAAACAAAATCTAATATTTACAAAAATATGCATGGCTTTTAATTTGGAAGGAGTTATACATCTGAAATAAAATCAACACACTATCGCCAAACTGATTTTCTGTGTAACTGCAGCTGCATCCATTGAATTACTGGCTCATGGTTGCCTGGGAACCAAACAAATCTGCAAGTTCATGTTTTATTTTCTCTGTCAGGGTTGAATGTATTGTAATATTTAACATTTACATGTATCTGTTTAGCTTTTTGCTTTTCAACAAAAAGACGTCCCATTTAACCCAACACAAGAACAATCAGCAGGATACTATGGACTTCCACATTATTTTCTGAAGATCAGTAGGTTTTATTAATTTTAAAAGCTTAATTCCCATGAAGGTGTGACAAAATCCAGCAGTCTTAGCAATAATTACTGAGTGAAGGTCAGAACAATGCCTGTTGGCAGTATTGTGTTACAGCTGTTCAGTCAAACTGCAGAAAGACAAATCCATGTCCTATCAAATTTATGCTGAACCAGGAATGAGCATTATTTATTTTGATGTAGACAGCATCTATGCAAATGTAGTTTTTGTTTTGTAATATTCTTAATGGGAAATTTATGTCTGTTTTTAATTTTTCATGTGCCTTTATCCCCTCCGAGAACCATCACCTTACCGTGGTGGATGGGTTTGGGTGCTCCTATGAACCTGAGGGCTGTGTTGTCGGGAGCCTAGTGCTCCTGGTAGGGTTTCCCATGGCAAATTGGTCTCAGGCGAGGGGCCAGACAAAGAATGGTTCAAACACCCCAATGGAACATCAAAAAAGAGGAGGTGTGACCCTGCCCGGAGGAAGCCCGGGGCCCCCGTCTGGAGCCAGGCCTGGAAGGGGGGCCCGTCAACGAGCGCCTGGTGGCCGGGTTTGCCACGGAGCCCGGCCGGGCATAGCCCGAAGAAGCAACGTGGCACCCCCCCCCCTCTCCATCATGTGGGCCTACCACCCGCAGGAAGAACCGTTGGGGTCGGGTACATTGCCAGACGGGTGGCAGTGAACGTCGGGGACCTCGACGGACCAGACCTGGGTGGCAAAGGCTGGCTCTGGGGACGTGGTACGTCACCTCTCTGTGGGGGAAAGAGCCGGAGCTTGTGCGGGAGGCGGAGCGCTACCAGTTAGATCTGGTTGGGCTCTCCTCTACGCACAGTCTCGGTTCTGGAACCGTACTCCTGGATAGGGGTTGGACCTTATTCTTCTCTGGAGTTGCTCAGAGTGTGAGGCGCCGGGCGGGTGTGGGGATACTCACAAATCCCCGGCTGAGTGCCGTTACGTTGGAGTTCACCCCGGTAGACGAGAGGGTCGCCTCCCTACGCCTACGGGTTATGGGGGGGAAAACTCTGACTGTTGTGTGTGCATATGCACCGAACAGCAGTTCAGAGTATTCGGCCTTCTTGGAGACCCTGAATGGAGTCCTGTTGGGGGCTCCAGTAGGGGACTCCATAGTTCTACTGGGAGACTTCAACGCGCACGTGGGCAGCGATGGAGACACCTGGAGAGGCGTGATTGGGAGGAACGGCCTCCCTGATCTCAACCCGAGTGGTTGTTTGTTATTGGACTTCTGTGCTAGACATGGGCTGTCCATAACAAACACCATGTTCGAACATAAGGATGCTCATAAGTGTACATGGTACCAGAGCACCTTAGGCCGAAGATCGATGATCGATTTTGTAATCGTATCATCTGATCTGAGGCCGCATGTCTTGGACACTCGGGTAAAGAGAGGGGCGGAGCTGTCAACTGATCACCATCTGGTAGTGAGTTGGGTCAGGGGGTGGGGGAAGAGTCTGGACAGACCTGGTAAGCCCAAACGGGTAGTGCGGGTGAACTGGGAACGTCTGGAGGAGGCCCATACCCAAGAGACCTTTAACTCACACCTCCGGCGGAGTTTCTCTGGCATCCCTGTGGAGGTTGGGGGCATTGAGCCTGAGTGGTCAATGTTCAAAGTTTCCATTGCTGAAGCTGCAGCGGGAGCCTGCGGCCTCAAGGTCTTAGGTGCCTCAAGGGGCGGTAACCCTCGAACACCGTGGTGGACCGCGGTGGTCAGGGAAGCCGTCCGACTGAAGAAGGAGTCCTTCCGAGATATGTTATCACGGGGGACTCCAGAGGCGGTTGCAAG
The DNA here is from genome assembly GCA_943593645.1 of Bovichtus variegatus. NCBI lineage: Eukaryota > Metazoa > Chordata > Actinopteri > Perciformes > Bovichtidae > Bovichtus > Bovichtus variegatus. The sequence continues at coordinate 508,637 of CALSCE010009312.1, read as the reverse complement.
GTACCGACAGGCCCGAAGGGCAGCGGCCTCGGCCGTGACAGAGGCAAAGCAGCGGGTGTGGGAGGAGTTCGGAGAAGCCATGGAGAAGGACTTTCGGTCGGCACCAAAGTGCTTCTGGCGTACTGTCCGGCACCTCAGGAGGGGTAAGCGGGGAACCATCCAAGCTGTTTACAGCAGGGATGGAACACTGTTGACCTCAACTGAGGAGGTACTCGGCCGGTGGAAGGAGCATTTTGAGGAACTCCTCAATCCAACTAATACGCCCTCTTTGATAGAGGCAGGGCTGGAAGATTATGGGGGATCATCAGCAATTTCCCTGGTGGAAGTCACTGAGGTAGTCAAACAACTCCACAGTGGCAAGGCCCCGGGGATTGATGAGATCCGTCCAGAAATGTTGAAGGCTTTGGGTGTGGAGGGGCTGTCGTGGCTGACACGTCTCTTCAACATTGCGTGGAAGTCGGGAACAGTGCCTAAGGAGTGGCAGACCGGGGTGGTGGTTCCCCTGTTTAAAAAGGGGGACCAGAGAGTGTGTGCCAATTACAGGGGTATCACACTGCTCAGCCTCCCGGGTAAAGTCTACTCCAAGGTGCTGGAAAGGAGGGTTCGGCCGATAGTCGAACCTCAGATTGAAGAGGAACAATGCGGATTTCGTTCTGGCCGTGGAACAACGGACCAGCTCTTCCCTCTCACAAGGATCCTGGAGGGGGCCTGGGAGTATGCCCATCCGGTTTACATGTGTTTTGTGGACCTGGAGAAAGCGTATGACCGGGTCCCCCAGGGGATACTGTGGGAGGTGCTGCGGGAGTATGGGGTGAGGGGGGCGCTTTTGAGGGTCATCCAATCCCTGTACGCCCAAAGCAAGAGTTGTGTCCGGGTTCTCGGCAGTAAGTCGGACTCGTTCCCGGTGGGTGTTGGCCTCCGCCAGGGCTGCGCTTTGTCACCAATCCTGTTTGTGGTATTCATGGACAGGATATCGAGGCGTAGTCGGGGGGAGGAGGGGTTGCAGTTTGGTGGGCTTGGGATCTCATCGCTACTTTTTGCAGACGATGTGGTCCTGATGGCATCATCAGCCTGTGACCTTCAGCACTCACTGGATCGGTTCGCAGCCGAGTGTGAAGCGGTTGGAATGAGGATCAGCACCTCAAAATCTGAGGCCATGGTTCTCAGCAGGAAACCGGTGGATTGTCTACTCCGGATAGGGAATGAGTCCTTACCCCAAGTGAAGGAGTTCAAGTACCTAGGGGTCTTGTTCACGAGTGAGGGGAAAATGGAGCGGGAGATGGGCCGGAGAATCGGAGCAGCGGGCGCGGTATTGCACTCGCTTTACCGCACCGTTGTGACGAAAAGAGAGCTGAGCCAGAAGGCAAAGCTCTCGATCTACCGGTCTATCTTCGTTCCTACTCTCACCTATGGTCATGAAGGTTGGGTCATGACCGAAAGGACGAGATCGCGGGTACAAGCGGCCGAAATGGGTTTTCTCAGAAGGGTGGCTGGCTTCTCCCTTAGAGATAGGGTGAGGAGTTCAATCACCCGAGAGAAGCTCGGAGTAGAACCGCTGCTCCTTTGCGTAGAAAGGAGCCAGTTGAGGTGGTTCGGGCATCTGGTAAGGATGCCCCCTGGGCGCCTCCCTAGGGAGGTGTTCCAGGCACAGCCAGCTGGGAGGAGACCACGGGGAAGACCCAGGACGAGGTGGAGAGATTATATCTCCACACTGGCCTGGGAACGCCTCGGGGTCCCCCAGTCAGAGTTGGTCAACGTGGCCCGGGAAAAGGAAGTTTGGGGCCCCCTGCTGGAGCTGACCCCGGATAAGTGGTTGAAGATGGATGGATGGATGGAGGTTGTGACAAGACTGTAGCCAGAAGGAAAAAATATGGATGACAGGAAAGCCAAAGCATGGGGGAAGTAATTCCAAAGCTTTGACCAGCCTTGATTGATCTATCACTTTAGTTTGGCTTTTTATGTGTGGAATGAGGAGATAAGCATGTGTGCCTGAAGGACAATAACACTTGGATTAAACTTTGTCTTTGAACGTAAACACATCTTAAGAACCTAAGAATCAAAGACACATATGAGTCAACCAGAGGAAATCCATTCACATTGAACAAAGCCATTTATGGTTCTTGGCAAACACGTTTTTCTTCTTGAAATAGATGATAATTGACAAGTTTTTTTTCAATTCCTGCTGTTTTTGTAATTTAAAGTGAATGTTTATTCTGAATCCAACTGCCACTTTTTGTGGTTTAGCACACTGTCTGTAGTTGTTCACTTCAGAAGTGTCGAGTGTGGGATCCCTCTTACAGGTAATTAATTTTTTTGCAGACGCTCTTATCCAGAGCGACTTACGGTGAACTAACTACAGGACAGTCCTCTGGAGCAGCTCAGGGTTAAGGCCAAGGCCAATGAGTCTCAGTTTGAAAAAATTATTAATCGTATCATTTTTCTTTTGATAAAAAATTAAAACGGGTCCCACAGACCCGAACACCACACAAGGGTTAAGATTGTTTGGAAAGCAGCCAGTTGTTAAGGAGGTGTTGATAAGATGAGGGAGAAAAGGAAGAAGGTCTGGAGCGATAGACTGGAGAAGGTGAGAGGGGATAGGATCCAGAGGGCAGGTGGTAGGGCAGCAGAGGTAACAAGGGTTAGAGAGAGGGGGGAGAAAGAAGTTAGAGTGGAGGGAAGAGATGTGGATGATGAGCAGTTGATGAATGAAGAGCGTATGTTATCTATTTTCTTTATAAAGTGGTTGATAAAGTGAGAGGGTAGGAGGGAAGAAGGAGGTGGTGGACTGGGAGGATCGAGGAGGGTGGAGAAGATAGAGTAGTTTTTTGGGGTTGGAAAAGAGGATTGAATTTTAAGTTGGAAGAAAGCACTTTTAGCTTCAGAAATAGAAGAAGAGAAAGAGGAGAGAAGAGTTTGAAAGGCAACAAGGTCGTCAGGGTGTTTTGATTTCAACCATTTCCTTTCAGCCGCCCGTAGGATGGTTCTGTCAGCATGCACTGAGTCATCCAACCAGGGAGCTGGAGGGGACTGGTGAACCTGCTGCAAAGTGAGAGGACAGAGAGAGTCCAGAGAGGAGGACAGAGTAGAGAGGACAGTGTCTGTGGCAGAGTTGGCAAGCATGAGTGAGAAGGAGTCAGATGAAAGAAGGGCTGAGAGGACAGCTGAGGCAAGAGAAGAGGAAGAGAAGGAGGGAAGGTTACGGTGGAGAGGTACAGTATTCCGGGAGTTAGACTGGGATAGGGGGAGAGAGTAGGATACGAAGAAGTGATCAGAGATATGAAGCGGGGTTACAGAGAGGTTAGAGGTAGAGCAGTTTCTGGTGAATATGAGGTTGAGGTGGTTGCCAGCTTTGTGAGGAGGTGGGGACGGACACAGGGAGAGAGCAAAAGAAAGACCAAAAGACAGGAGAGATAAAAATTAAAAATAAAAATTCTGTTGACTTCTCTGACTGGATGTTGAAGTACGAGCGGAGGGCCATTTTCAGGGATGTTAGACAGGAGAACGTTCAATTCCTCCAAAAACTCCCCCAAAGGACCTAGAGGACGGTAGAGAACAACAATGTTTAACTTAGTTACCCCAGGTACAGAACCCGCCTTCCTGATGATCTTGTTGATTCTGTTGGTGTCGACTGACCTCAACCTTCTGCCCAGCACACGACCGCAAAGAACATGGCACTGGCTACCACAGACTGGTAGAACATCCGCAGCATGATACTGCAGACAAGACCGGAGCCTCCACATTCAAATCAAATCAAATCAAGTTTATTTATATAGCCCAATATCACAAATTATACATTTGTCTCAGTGTGCTTTACAGACTGTACAGGATACGACACCCTCTGTCCTTAGACCCTCGCATCGCACAAGGAAAAACTCCCTAAAAGAAACCCCACAATTAGTGGGGGAAATATGGAAGAAACCTCAGGGAGAGCAACTGAGGAGGGATCCCTCTCCCAGGACGGACAGACGTGCAATAGGTGACGTGTGTAGAGCACAAACAACATAGTTAAAAATACAGCATAGACAATCTATGACAATCTATCAGAAAACGTGATGCGATCGTATATAAAAAAGATGGATCCAGGGGGATGTCAAAGGCTTCCTGGTGTCAGGCAGGACCAGGGCAACAGGTGCAGCCATAATTCATGATCCAGACGTAACCTTTAATAGTGGCAACCTGCCAGATGAGAGACACAGAAACTGTTGATGACGCCCTGGATGGTGAGTTAGTAACATGCATTTAAGGGACATGAATGCATATAAATAGAGAGGGAGAGAAAGATAGTGAGAGGAGGAGAGGAGTGAGTCCCCCGACAGTCTAAGCCTATAGCAGCATAACTAGGGGCTGGTCCAAGGCAAACCTGAGCCAGCCTTAACTATAAGCTTTATCAAAGAGGAAAATCTTTAGCCTGCTCTTAAATGTGGAGAGGGTCCCTCCCGAACACACACTGGGAGCTGGTTCCAGCTGCCCTTGGACTTTCCCTGTATGTTCTGTATGTCCCGCTGTTTAGCAGTGTATCGACTTTACCACCAAGACCCAGTAAAGTATATTTTCATCATCATCGTTTTGTCTCTGAGTCGTGCTATTGAGTCCCTCCTTCCGTGTGTACTGGTCGTACCGTTACAGTAATCATACAAGTGTAGAACAATAGCTTCAAATAAGACAAACCAAAGTAATTGCAACAAAGAGAAACAATAGAATACAAATTCAACCAATAGCTTCAAATAAACCAATTATTTAAAAAAATAAATACATTTTGTGCAGTCGAAACAGGTGGGTTTTCAGTCTGCGACGGAAGATGTGAAGACTTTCCGCTGACATCAATGTGGAGCTCATTCCACCATTTAGGGGTCAGGATAGCAAACAGATGGGTTTTGTTTGAGGGGGATCTGGGTCCTGCTCACAGTGAGGGATTAGCGAGCTGATTGGCAGATGCCGAGCGAAGTGAGCGAGCTGAGGTGTGTGGTTTGACCATGGCCTGAATGTAAGAAGAGCCTGATCCATTCACTGCACGGTAGACCAGCACCAGAGTCTTGAAGCAGAATTGAGCAGCCACTGGTAACCAGTGAAGGGAGGAAAAGAGGTGTAGTGTGGGAGAACTTGGGGAGGTTGAAGACCAGTCGGGCTGCAGCATTCTGGATGAGCTGTAGAGGTCAGAGGGCACATGTAGGAAGTCCAGCAGGAGGGAACTGCAGTAGTCAAGATGTGAGATAACAAGAGCCAGAACCTGTGTTGCCTTCTGAGTCAGAAGGGGACGTATCCTCCTGATGTTGTAGAGAGTGTGTCTGCAGGAGCGGGCTGTTGCAGTGATGCTGGTGGTGAAGGACAGTTGGTCATCCAGTGTCACACCCAGATTCTTTGCGGCCCGAGTCGGGGAAACAACCGAGATGCCGATGTTGATGGTAATGTCTTGGATGGGAGAGTCCTTCTCCGGAAGGAAGAGCAGTTCGGTCTTAAAAGTAAATACACTTTGACTTAGTAAACTTAGTAAACAATATTCTCACAGTCTAGCAGAAGATTCCTCTAGAAGAAAGCAATCATTTCATCACATTCACTTCCCACTTTAGGTCTTTATGGGAAAGTTGATCTCTGGGACCCAAGGCCCTACCTGGGACCCGTACGGACTTGGATCCACGGTTTATATAGTCAGTCGGGTCTGGGTCGGGTCCTGTTCTATTACCGTGGGTCCTGGGTGTGTTTAACATCCAAGCAGACTTGGGTGTGATCAGACAGCAACGCTGATCATGCTGGAAGTGATGGAAATTGCGTTTAGGGCCACCAAAATTCTCAGGCCACAAGAGTGCAGGGCACACTAACATGATATAATGTACTGATAATAAGTAAAGCAATTTATGCTTCATTATAATGCCAAAACATTTAGCCGCTGACTACATAAAACATCAAGAAGTATTTTACTCAACTAATGATAATTGTGATGATGCGTGTGTATTACAGACAATGTTAAAACATTTGAATATTCTCGTACTATCAACTGTAGTTCATCGTTGTTTTCAAATACATTAGTAAAGTAATCACTGGTTAACAGGTTAAAGGAAATGATCCACAATCTCACAGAGTAATTCAGTGCATTGTATGCTTTTCAACCATAATTGCGAATTTTTCCAAGGAGAGTTCATGTTGGTAGTGTATGATTAGTTCTAATGGTCGGGGGACCTTAACTCATCCATACAGCCACCATTACAAACCTATCACTCAGAAGGAGGGCCATTAAAGGAAGGGCATGTTATCACTGCTGAGATGAGGAAAAACTCTAAAAATTGAATGCAGTGGGCCAAAAAATGAGCAGGCTTTAATGCTTTCAAAAGAAGCAGGGATGGCTATACATACCCTGAAAAGACATGATCTATTAGAGGATGTACTAACTTAATTAAGCTAGGCCTTTAAAGGTTGCATATCATGAGAAATTCACCTTTTCAGTGCTTGTGCACATACATTTGCGTATCTGGAGTGCCTACCAAGCCACACTCTGAAATAAGACAACCCAGTCAGGTTTATTGGGCTGCCTAGGGATTCAACAAGCTATTCAGATTTGAGTCCTCTTCCCATGTTACATGCTGGCTCATCAGAATATACCGCCCCCCATCTGATCTCCACCTATGGCTTGAGAATTACTTTTGTAAGGGTGCACCATATTTTTCTTACAAGCAATCAGACACAAAACAACACACAGGTATATTCAGACAGGCAGTATGAGAAAAATAATGTTTTTTGAACATTACAGCATGTAAACATGTTCTTGCAGAAACCCAAAATACAAGCATGAACCTAAAAGGAGCATGATATGCCCTTTTTAAGTTAATCTGATCATGGTTATAAAAAGAGCAAAGTATGCAATATTTAAAACTAATACAATGCACATTTGGTACCAGAACTGTATCACCTCAAATTTATGAAGTGTTATGTGTGGAGGGTAAGGTATAGGTGGTCAAGCACTAGGACCCAGGCAAGGAGAATAATCTATAAAAAGGGCTGAAAGCTCACTTGGAAATGTTGCACTCAGCTTGTAGTGTCAAATTAAATATTGAAGTATGAGACAAATAAAATGTTGACCTGATGGCAATCCATCTAATATTTGAGCTATTCAACATTGTCATCCCTAAAAAACACAAAACCATTCGCTAAGAGATCTTCACAGGTCCAAAAGTGTGTGCCTTTACTCTCTCTCACACACACACACACACACACACACACCTTCTGCTAGACTGTGAGCATATTGTTTACTAAGTTAAAGTGTATTTGCTTTTAATAGGTTTTTCTGCTTACACTGTATTTGGTTTACTGTTAATAGAGATGGACAAATTATCTGACAACAAATCCAAATATTGATGGGTTAAGAAACAATAACAATTGCAAAATATTCAAAATAACAAATAATAAAGTCACATATTTAAACTACAAAAGCAACAAACGGTCATGTGAGCTGACGTGGTAGATGTTCATGGTGCAGCAAAGTTTTGTATTTTGTTCCAAAATATTTCAATAACGCCCCTGAAAAGATTATACATTAGATTATATTTTGTAAATATAGACTGGAAGACATTACATAGATACAGTATGTTATATGTATCTTCCAGGCCTATTTATTAACCATACACTATTTTGGGAAATATGGACATTTAATATGTTATCTATTAGCACAATAAATCAAAACACAAATTTAATGTTGCAAGAAAACATTGGTAGCTAGTTAACAAGCAACACTAGACATTATAAATTCTACTCATGTTAGCTAGCAAGCAAATAGCAAGAGTTCAAGCTTCAGCTAAAATTAATAATACATTCATTACTTTCTAACCTGCTCAGGTTAGCTAACTAGCAGTTAAGAAAAGAAACTAGTTCTAAATCATTCCGCCATGTGTTACATAGGTCAGAATGTGTATCCACTTTGTAAAGCATCCTTGGGTTTTTAGATAGGCGCAATAGTGCAGGAGACAGAGGAAAGAAACATCAGATGGGGGTGCATGGAGTGCGGCTAAAGTGTCATTCAAATCCTGCCTTTGACAGATTTATATTTTAAAGCCAAGAAAACCAGTATTCCTGGAGGACCTGAGCAGCAGAAATACTGGGTTAGAACTGCATTACCCAATACACTCCTGCTGTCACACACACAAGCACGCACGCACGCACACACACACTGTTACGACTCAGCTTTCTAGAGGAAAGAGAAGCAACATAAAACCAGATGGATTTGGTAAACTCTAGTCATTTATTGCATGGATCAGTCGTAGGCAAAGCATTTTGTCCTGGTCCTTCTTGACTTTTCTCTGGTTAAAAGGCTCAATAAGTGGGTTGGTATCTCAGGCTCTGCTCTCAATTGGTTGTCATATTATCTGTCAAACAGGCAGTTTTAGGTTGCCATTGACAACCCTGTGTCCTCATCTGCTCCTTTACAATGTGGAGTTCCACAGGGTTCAATCCTTGGTCCCATCCTTTTTTCTCCCTATACATGTAACCGTTACTAGGGCACTGTTAACGTGTGGAGTCCGTGTTAAGTTAGTTTGTTTATTGGACTAAATCCAAAGTGGCAGAAACTAGAAAACCAATCGCAGTTCCCTGGTGCTATGGCTGAAGTCGAGCTAACTGCTAACTGAAGCTACGCCGTTTCCCGGGGCTACCGACAGCTATACGGCTATTCCTTTGTTATTAGATTTTTGCAACCTCTCTGTTTGGATTTATCAAGTTCTTTCAGCAAATACTTTTTACTTTTACCACCTGTGTCTCTCTGCTCTTGAGTCTTTGTTTTGCCAAAAACCATTACATTACAATTTATCAAGTTTATAACAGAGTGCAGCAGACTCGTGCTTGGTGTCACCCTTCTCCATCTGTTGCAAACATTGACTGAAGTTGGTCAGAGAAATCCCTCAAAACTTTACAGCTATTGTCAATGGTGTTTACACATGGCGAGATTAACTGAAAATGGTAAATGAAATGCATTTATATAGCGCTTTTCCAATCTTTGCGACCACTCAAAGCACTTTACAACACATGTTAGCATTCACCCATTCACACATACAGAGTCATACAGATTTAGAGGCTACCATACAAGGTGCACATCAGCTTGTTAGTTGTGATAAACATTCACACACACTCACACACCGTGACCATGCCATCGGGAGCAATTTGAGGTTCAGTATTTTGCCCATGGTGACTGCAGGATCGAACCACTGACCACTCCACCTCCTGAGCCACAGCCGCCCATGCAGAGGGCATGTAATAAATCAGGGTTTGGCTTTTTCAGATGCGCTGGGAGGTCGTTATGGATACTGAAGTTGCCATAATTTGTCCATGGAAATTTGACAAGTCTAACCCCAGGTTATGAAAGATGCTCATTACAAATTCGGCAAGACTTGATCCATTGTGTGTGTAAATAGGCTTGAAACCAATTAATCTCTGCACCACTTTCTCCTCTTTCTCACCCATTAAGCAAATTAACTACTCGCACACAGTAGATGACAGGTTTAATGTTGTTCCTTGTCCCTTATTTATATGGGTTCTCATTTTCCTAAATGCTTGGTCTCTCTCACTCAAAAATGTGATTACACCCACAATGTGCCCCAAGATTGCTTTCCAGTATTCCCCTCAGCATCCCTCTGCCACTTTATTGAAGCATCCACTGTGCCCAGATTCCTCGATCTGCGCCGTAAAGCGAGCATGCTGTGACTATAGTTTGAACTCTTATCGTGGTCCAAAATTTGCTCAGGATATTGAGGACAACGCACAAGCTGAAAGAGACAATGCTAATATCCCCTGTTCCCCAATTAATGCAAACTCAACACTTCCTATATGTCTGTGGGTTGTCTTGAGAAATTCAGTATAATGTCCATCTTCACAATATTAATTCAATTAGTACAGCAAGAATTATGTCTTTATATTGTCAAAGTGGCCAGTAAGATGATTTAGTGTTTAATTGACTAATCTGTCTCACATTTTTCATTTGAGCGCATTTAAAATGCTCAAGTCACTTTACAGTGTTCTCTCTATCCTTTGTATAAATGTTTGCACCTCTACCCTCTGGGTGGAGATTTAAACCACCAAGTGCTAGGATTAACTTGGTGTATAT
>CALSCE010009312.1:475459-498546 GCA_943593645.1 Bovichtus variegatus | reverse complement strand
GGGTGGAGATTTAAACCACCAAGTGCTAGGATTAACTTGGTGTATATTGGTTGAATTGTGATGGATAAACATACTGTTCTATGTTTTACGTGGGGACAATAAAGTTAAGTCGAGAGTTTAAGTATCTGACAGGCGTTCCACCTTGCCTTTTCCCCCAAAGGATGTTACTCTACTATGAATTAAACTCCTAGACCTGCAGTTTTCTGGGAGTTTGTTCCAGATATATGGAGCATAAACACTGAACGCTGCTTCTCCATGTTTACTTTTGCAGAAGATCAGAATAAACCATTACGTGCTTTATAAACCAACAGTAGTATTTTGAAGTCAATTATTTGACAGACAGGAAGCCAGTGTAAAGACCTCAGAACTGGAGTGATGTGATCCACTTTCTTGGTGTTAGTGAAGATCCGAGCAGCAGCGTTCTGAATCAGCTGAAGCTGTTTATCATTTTTTCTTTTTCTTTTTTACAATAATTTTTTGTTTTCAGTGAGACCTGTAAAGACATCGTTACTATAATCGAGTCTACTGAAGATAAATGTGTGGAAAAGTTTTTACAAATCCTGTGAGACATAAATCCTTTAATCCTTAATATATTCTGAAGGTGATAGTAGTCTAAGAGTCTTTGTAATTGTCTCAATGTGACTGTTGAAATTCAAGTCTCAGTCCATCACTATACATAGATTTCATGTCTGGTCTGTGGTTTTTAACATTGCTGATTAAAGCTGAGCGCTGACTTTTAATCGTTCCTCCTTGGCTCCAAAGACAATTACCAGCTTTATCTTTGTTTAATTGAAGATTCTGACTGTTCAATGCACTTACTCAGTGCTTGTATTGGACCATAGTTCTCTGGTGAAATGGTAATGTAAATTTGTCGTCTACATAGTTATGGTAATTTATTTTGTTGTTTTCCATAATCTGCGGCAGTGGTATCATGTAGACTTTAAAGAGAAGAGGCCCCAGAATGGAGCCTTGAGGAACTCCGCATGCCATATTTGTCCATCAGATGTGTAATTACCTATAGAAACAAAGTAGTCTCCAGTTTTCAAGTCGGTCTAGTAATATGTTGTGGTCTACTGTGTTGAATGCAGCACTGAGATCTAATAATACCAAGACTGAGATTCTGCCACTGTCTGTGTTTAAGGGGATGTTATCTAAGACCTTAACAAGAGCAGTCTCAGTGTGAGGTCGAAAGTCTGACTGGAAAACATCAAAACAGTTGTTCAGAGCCAAGAAGTTGTTCAGATGTTGAAATACAACTTTTTCAATGATTTCATTTAAAAATGAGAGGTTTGAAATGGGCCTTAAATTGTTCATTAGTGACATTGTTTTTTAAGGGTGGCTTGATGTCTGCAGTTTTCAGTGGGAATATATCTGAGATAAGAGACGTGTTTACGATATGTAGAAGACCTGAGGCCATGCAATTTGTTGCACTTATGGAATTAGTGGGATGGAAATGTACATAATACAGAATTTACACCTGAGATGTTAAAGTAGGTTACAACTTCACCCCCAACCTTCAACCCATCTGTTTTTGTCTTTATTATTTACCAGGCTTCATTTGAATACTGACTTTTACATGAAAATGTATGATATTTATAAAGCATTTTTCATATAACAAGTTATGTTACAGTTTGTAATGCTACACTCACTTTCGTGTAGTTAGCTGCTTTGTAATGGATGATGCTACAGATGTTTCCTAGCAACCCATTTACACATTACTAAGGCCTTTATTTGCTCGGACATTCCTTAAGTTTTAATGGTACAACCCAATTTAGTAAATCAGAAACACCAGTCCCTGTTGTCAAAGTTCTGTGCTTTTATCCATTGTTGCTTCTACCTATGACCTTGATGAACAAATGTTGCCAGTGGATGTAATTCAGACAACAACTACATTTGAGACCGCACAGCCTGTGAAGTGCCTTTTCAAACCCACACAGGTTTATAACTACATACAGCTTTGTAAACAACACATTTGTTGTCATCAGAATAGGGAACTGTACTATAGCAAGGTGAGCCTGAAATCACATCAGGCCAACCGCTTCCAAGACCTCCCACTAAGTTATTTTGTCATCTGTAGCTGAGTGTCACAGAGTTACAGAAGTTAATCATCTCACCAACATTCTGCCACAACGCTCACAGAAGCACTGATCTGACAGGCCATGTATATATCTGTCAGAAGCAGATATTACCTGTACTGTTGCCCCATACAAAGACAAAAAGTAATTTATAAAACAGATAGTTAATGTCACCTAAAAATAATAAAACACATATACAAGTAAAATAAACAAAGATAGTCTGCAGCTACAGTTACAGAGATTTAAGTTTGAGCAGCAGGGATCCCACTGTGTCCTGTCGCTTTATCTCTATCCAAAGAGGACAAACTACGCCTGACATCAGTGATATAAGGTGAGTTAACCTGCCTACTATTACAACTTTGTTCTAGTTATAGTGAGCAGATTATGTTCACTTTTTTCTAGTTATAGTGTGCATAACATTTGCCGATGATAGATACATATATGTTTATAATAACTGCAACAAAATAAGATTTTTTTTTCTTTCTTCTAATGTCAGGTATACTAGAGAGCCCGCACCTGTCCACGGGATATCCAGATAAATGTTAAAAATCACCACAGTGTCTGTGTGTTGCTTGGCAACCATTATGCTACGTCGCCGAATAACTATATTGCTTGGCGTAAGAAAGATTTTTTGTTATCAATAAATGATTGAGTTTTTTGTTGCTGAGTGTTTATTTTAGGAAACCTTGCTAGGTATATGCCATTTTTAATTGATCACCTTAAAACCTGAGTTGGCAAAAGTCACTCTCTCGCCTCCAACTAGTACAGAATGCAGCAGCTAGGTTTCTTACTAGTTTTACCAGACAACATCACATCACTTTTTATTGCATTTTTTTCTTTTTCTTTGTAATTATTTTATTGACATGTTTTAATTATTGTTTTTATCTTTGTACATTCTTTTTCTTTCGTCATCTTTCATCTTTCCTTGATGTCTTTGCGTCCTCTGTTTTTGTCTGTTAATTATACCTTAATTTTGTCTTTTGTCTTTTGTTGGCCTCACTGTTTGGCTTTCTGTTTTTAAAGGTGCTGTATGAATAAAGTTATTATTGTTATTATTATTATTATTATTATTAAAACTCCTGCAGTTCTCTACACTGTGCATAGAGCATGTGAGACCTCGGGCCAGATGCATGAAAAAACTCACTCAAGACAGCTGAACTAATTAAGTAATTACCTAGCAGGTTGTGGAACAACAATGTGAGCTTAAGAGGTGAAGCTACAAAGTGCTTCACAGTAATGGAAAAATGGAAAGAACATTAACAAAGGGAAATAAAATAGTGAAGTAAAAAACTTTTTTTGATAAATAAAAGAAAATATATATATATAATTATTGAAATTCAAGTTTATATATGTGCATTTGATGGGGTTTTTACATCCTGATAATAATAATAATAATAATAATAATACTAATAATAATAATAATAATAATACTAATAATAATGAATCATGCAGATCCATAATACACATGAGTCTGTGAACAGTTCAGGAGGTTTAACCCCTCCCATTACCAGACAACCTACCAAGGAGTTCTCCTCCGTCTGTCGGGTGGGGTGAATCAGGCATAAATCAGCCCAAAACTTCTGTAGTCTGAGCCTGGCTTTGGTGTTTGCTGTGCCCTATAACATTCTATACCTGTTGTCGGAGCATTTTGGCATACATTGACTTTAAAATAATAGGTAACCAAACTGAGGGAGACTCAGCACGCGATCATTCCCAGGCTGCATGTCACCCCTGTTACCTCTCACAAAATAAATTGTTCCCTTTCCCCTCTCTGAATTAAGTGCCATTCTGATAGGGGGACATATTTCCATTGCTTTTAAGAGTGCAAATTGAATTCCAGATTATGGGCCTGTATTTCCAAGGTAATTAGTGGGACATTTAAAAGAATTCATTAAAAAGACCCAAGTGTTTTTCTCTTGGCCTTCCCTCCAGGATTGGCACCTCCCTTCATCACTCTACAACCTTCCTGAGAAACTCCTCTTGATTTCTTAATTGCCCTCAAATGAGTCCTGCACAATTGGATTGAAGACTTCTTGCCAAATGTTACCCTCTGGTACAGAGAAATTATTAACACCCTCCCCCATTAAAGATTACAGGCTTTTTGATAAAGGAATAGATGATCTGTTTTAGAAGATTTGGTCAACTTTTCTTGGTTATTTACCTGAAGACCTGAAAAATGTACTTCTTACTTCTTTTGATGACTCTTACATATACATATTGTGAACTGCAAACATTATTTAACCTAATATGTTATGATTAATGAACATACTTGTTTGATGTCTATTTAGGTTTAATTCTAGGCGTAGCTTCAGTTAGCGGTTAGCTGGAGTTCAGCCACAGCACGGGGAGCTGCAGACTCCCTGGTTTGTGCTGGCTGAGCTCAAATCTCTTCGGCCGCTGACGGGGGCTTCGTCTGACGGAGTCGGCTGCCGAGTGCCGGCCCTGCCGACCTCTCTCCTCCCCGGCAGGCTGCTCTCCTGGCCACGCCGCTACCGAGAAGATGAGAGGAATATGCTTGTCTTCTTGTCTTATGTCTTCTAGTTTTTGCCACTTTGGATTTAGTCCAATAAACAAAGTAACATAACGTTACTCGGACTACAGCCCAGTTAACATCAGTGCCCAGTAAACACAGACGATCAGCCCCACATGAAGATTATGAGACAGCAGAGTTTTCTTCTTTGGAGCAGGTGGCTCAGAATTACATATTGAACCTTTAAACTAAATAAAAAACATTTAAAGAAATAATTAGTAGGTAACCAGCACAGAGCATAGGTGTAAACAATAAAATGAATGATGGCTGAATTCCAATTAGCTTCTCCAGTTTCAGGCTCACTGTCACACTGTCATGGCTTACTGGGACACTTGAATAGAACAGAGCTATTGTTAATGTTAATGTAACGTGTGCTGTTTATGTCATTTGTATGATTTATATTTGTAATTTGATGATGCCTGGTCAATAAAGTCCTGCATCTTTACTCTCTTTATACAGTATCATTGACCAAAATGAAAGAAATAAGAAGAACAATTTACATACACATTCAATAAAAACCTTTTTTTGGGTGATAACATGTAAATGTTCAAGCCAAAGAGTTTCCTTTAAAACATATTAGCTATGTGCAGATTAGTAATTTGTAGGGGACAGTATTTCTTTGTGAGGCTGACACACAGTTTTTCTATATAACAGGAAGCTCGAGCCCAACCTGAGATCTGAGGCTGATGCAACCCAAAATCTACTGAAACAAAACACTGAAACTCCCTTTTTTTGTTCAACCTGACATTCATTCAAACTTTTCCTCTCGGATGTCGTAAAATGAAACATGAGAGCTCAACCCTGCAGGACCCCCCTGTAGCTCCATCTTTACTGACTCCTGTTGTTTTTGTCTGTGGCTTGTTCAAACTTACAGAAAGAGTTTGTATCCTATTTATAAAAACTTTAATGTCACAAGTGCCCTCAACATTTGTTTTTCATAAAGAAAGCTATACCAACCTCAAACGACTTACATTTCTTTATACAACAAATTGATTTTATACAGTATCTGCAATGTTTAATGTTTAATCCTTCCGCTTCCTGTTCTAATAGCTCCAGGGTCAGCAGTGTCCTAGCCCAGGACATGCACAGTATAATTAACTCCCACCCTGAACCTCTGTTCTACACAAACACACATTACTATGCAAAGCAAGCATTCCACAGTTTAAGGGAATTAAGCTTCCTGCTGCTGGTGACCCCACAGAGATTAATATGACACTGTAGTGGTGAGATATCTGCCGCATGCAGCTAACAGCTGCATTTCCACAGAGATTAGTTCCCCATGCTCTAGTGAGCAGGTGTGAACAGATACAGATACTGTTCAGTCTGGGTGGTCTGTACAGGACAACAGTAAACAAAACTGTAGGATTCAATTCTCTCTAACACATATAGATACAGTACAAGAGAAATCACTTCTGGCTCAGGCATATTGGCACAATCTTATTAATGTGTGTCTCTACACACAGGTACTGTGCTAAAACAAATTTATTTTCCATAAGGTAGCACAAATAATGAATGATCTTAGTATCTACAGTCTTCTACACTTTTGAACCAACTAACAAGTGAATAAATACTGTTGAGATTGCAATAATATTAGTTAATCTCATCTACTTTAACCAATATTAACTTTGATTACAATTTTAATAATTGTAGTGATTTCTTAATATGGTTGAATTGGTTTGTATGTACTAAAAGAAAACCTTCAAGGAATAGTTTAACAATTTGGGGAATATAGTTATTCTCTTCATTCTCTTGTGAGATGAGAAGATGGATGTCAATCTCATGTCTGTGTGTTAAGTACAGAGCTGGCCTCTCTATCCAAAGTTCAAACACATTTTAAACTCAATGATTAACATGCTATGATTGCTTAATCCATACACAAAGAGAAATGTAAAGGTTGGTTTGAGGGAATAACATACTGGAAATATTTCTTGTTAAACAATAACTGGATTGTGCAGTGACTGTGTGCAGCTTCCTATTGTCGTCACACTGTATCTGGCAATTTTAGTGGAAATAAAAAAACAACACAATTTGTCATTTTAACATTACTCTTTGTGTATGGATTAAACAACTCTTGGAAATAAAGTGAGTAAGCATATTAGGCATATAATAGACCAATACATTATTTACTAAACCAGTGTCTTAAATGGAACAGCACACAGTTTAATACAAATGACTGAATTTAACATCTGGAAAAAGCTGTTGTCTGAAAAAGCTGTGTTGTTTATAAGACTGTTTTATTGGGCACACACAAGGGAAAGAGACTATCGGGAGGGAAACATATACATATACATATAGTGACAGCAACACTGGATTTTACTGTGAATTAAAGTCACTACTGTAGCTCTCTGTTCAGCATGTTGCTTATTCAACATCAAATCAAATCAAGTTTATTTATACAGCCCAATATCACAAAGTACACATTTGTCTCAGTGGGCTTTACAGCCTGTACAGGATACGACCCCCTCTGTCCGTAGACCCTCGCACTGCACAAGGAACAACTCCCTAAAAGAAACCCCACAATTAAAGGGGAAAACATGTTGTAAACCTCAGGGAGAGACTGAGGAGGATGCCTCTCCCAGGACACACAGACTGTAATAGATGTTGTGTGTACAGAATAAACAACATAGTAAAAATACAACATAAACACACCATGTCACAGAAATGTTGATGTAATCATATATGAAAAAGATGAATCCAGGAGGATGTTAAAATAAGCTTCCCGGTGCCTCCAAAAAAATATACTGTATATTAACGTGAGCATCAGGCAGGAGCAGAGCAACAGGTGCAGCCACGATTCATGATCCAGACGTGAGTCCCCCGGCAGTCTAAGCCTATAGCAGCAAAACTAGGAGCTGGTCTAAGACAAGCCTGAGCCAGCCCTAACTATAAGCTTTTTCAAAGAGGAAAGTCTTTAGCCTCCTCTTAAATGTAGAGAACAAAACATTCCAACCATTTTACATGATTTCACCTTTCTGTCTCATTCAGTGGCCTCCTGCTTAATTATGTATTTTACATCAGCTCCAGTCTTTTCCTTTCTGATTGAAGCAGCCACACTCAGACTCAGGCAAACCCTGCAATCGCTACAGAGACACGGCTCTATCGCTTCATCCCGAGTCAAGCTATTGCACTTGACGAGCAGGCCACAGGACAGAGCACAGGACTACAGTGGGTGAGAGGAGGTGGACTTTGTGTTTAAATCAATAATGCCTGGTGAATAGAATTTATAGAATGTTAATAATAGAATTTTTAATGTTAAGATACCGGCCATGTTTCTGTTGCTGCTGTTTACATCCCTCCTGATGCAAATAAAAAACAATGCACTACAGGAATGCAGTACTCTTTTTGTTTTGTTTTGTTGTCTTTGTTTGTGTAGCATAAATGGACTACAACTGCATATTGTTGTGCAAGCCCATGTTGCAGAATGAAAATAAATTATTCTTGAATCTTAAATCAATTCAATCAATCTTTGTCAACCTCTGTTCTTTTCCAAAAATGGACACCAGACAACTAATGTGGAATAAATAATGATATGACGAATACCATTATGCCCAACCTAAAGTGATTTATAAAGAATGGACAAAGAAGAGGTAGCCTCGTGAACACCTTTGCAACACCAGATTGGGGGGGGGGGGGGTTTCTGAAACTGATGATATGACATTCACACTCAATTCACGCCATGATTGGTAAACTTTGAGGAGGTGAAAAAGGAGCCAAGGTTTAACTTCTCTCTCAAATCAGTTTTTCATTCTTCCCAACTTTTTAAAGTGCAACACAATGAATGTCTTCCAGGAAAATGAGTGTTGTTATTCCCATATTTAAACAATATTGCATCTCCCCCACTCTCTATGACTGCTGGGTTTTCCAATGAATGATAGCGTTTGGGTCGTTCAGGACCTGCGGCTACACTCTAAAGACAATATTATTTTATCCCCGTTGTCTTCTGCCGACCACTTCAGATGTAAAACCATGACATTTTGGTGTTTTCACTGGACCCCCTGGGGCCTCTCTGCTCTGCTCCTCTTGTCTGTCACATGCAGAGCTACTGCTGCACTCACAGCATTCACTAATTGTTTGCTTTGGATTTTAACTTCTTTTCTCTGAGCTTTTCAGCCCCACCATGAACTATGGGCCACTAGACAAACTGTAACTATGAGGTCACTATTGTTGATATCTAGTATAAAAAGTAGACTATTTGAATTGGAGAGGAAAGCACATGGAGTACAGTGCATAACAAAAAAAGGGGTAATTCTCTGAAAAGCATGAATGAGTTCAGTACATTTGGAATTTTGCCCAGTAGATTTGAATATTTCTTGTGTAGGGGATATTTTACTCTGATAGTGGTACAGAAGAAGAAAAAATCAGTTTGTCTGGCCAGCAGTTGTCAAAATGTCTTACGTGAGAGCGAAATCAATCTTAAGTTCTTTGCCTACACAATAAAACCATTTTCAGAGGGTCTAGTAATATGTGTTTTCCAATGCTGTTCATATGGCTGTGTGGTTATGTTTCATCTACATTGTGCTGTGAGTCAAAGATGCTTTCATGCCATCTGTCAGTGGAAGTACCTTGAGAAATGCTCTAAAATGTCTAATATTAGCTGCTTTTCCCAGCGTACATCCCCTCAGTGGCTCTTTCCTGGGGGAGACCATCTGGTGGCTTGTTTTAGGATTCGTACAACAGGAGGGGGGAGGAGCAAGGGTGCAACACTATGCCTCTATAACATGCATACTGTGCAAACACAAATATTCCATATTGTCATATATTGTTTCTACATATCTGAATGTACATTGTTTAATTATCTACTAACAATCCTATTCTTACTGAGCTTGGAGAGACATTCAAGAATATTTAGTTTTTGTCTGCAAAGCGGAAAACCTAGATACATTTGTTCCTGCATTTGGATTTCTGTATCTACACACTCAGAATTTAATAAAATGAGTAGACTGTTAGAAAACATCCCAATTTGTGCTCAACGGTCCCACAGGCTCAACTATTGTCCTGTAACCAGATGGAATATCCTGCATTTAGGAATTAAGTACAAAGTTAAATTCACATCATTGGGTTTCACTTTCACTTTACAAACGTAGTTATTTTAACCCAAACTACAATATTTTCCTAAACCTAACAAAGAAGTTGTGTTGCCTGAACCTAAAGAAGTTGTTTTGTTTGTGCCAAAACGTGTCATTACGTTTTACAGTTGTTGTTTAGATGCAGTTTGGCCTGCGATGCATTAGAATGTTAACGATAACCACAGATAATGCCTATTAAACTGGCTGATAACATTTGAAATGGGTTATTTCATGCCACAAAATGGAATATAGTGCAACACAACATTAGCTAACCTATATTAGCTGTCTTACTATTCAAATTTTATTTTTAAGTCAGTTTCTGAGTTGACTTCATTTAAAGGATAAGGCAGGCATTATTCTATATTCTTATTCTATGAGACCAAAACCAAGTGTTAGTCCATCTCTCTATAATTTCAGATTTCCCTACACTGTCTCTCAACGCCAGGCCCATTGGTTTGTGCTGAAGATGTAAATCTGTAAAGAACACAAATTTGTAGTTTCTCTTCTTAAAAAGACTCAGCTGACCACCGCAGTTTTCAGAAAACTTTACTCAAACAGGAGGAAATCGTGTTTGGAGACTTGTCAGGGTCTGCACATGGTATATGTTTACAATTAGATACATATAGAATTGTCTGAGCGTAATAAACAATACAAAATCTGAAGATGTCTTTTGGATTTAGTTGTTCTTTGCGTGATTTCAGATTTCAACCAAACATTTCTAAATACTCACTTCAGGGCAACAAAAGGTTGTTCCAGCTCCTTCAGGTTGGGCCTCTAGGTATTCTCTCAGTATGGTGCTCAGCATCCAGCCACTTGCAGGGAATATTTTTGACACACAAAACACAAAATAAAATGTATTAATTAAAATGTTAAAAAAAACGTCATATTTAACATCAGTAAATTATGTAAATGGTAAATGTTCTGCATTTATACAGCGCTTTTCTAATCTTTGCGATCACTCAAAGCACTTTACAACACATCAGCATTCACCCATTCACACACATTCATACGGAGTCACAGGCTGCTGTACAAGGTGATAACCATCCACACACACACACACACACTGTTGGTCATCAGGAGCAATTTGGGGTTCAGAATCTTGCCCAAGGACACTTTGACATGCTGACTGCAGAGGCTGGGGATCCGATTTGCATATACATTTTCATGTATGCACATGGGTTTGGAGTAACGTTCTGTGTATAGCTTTCTTAACTGATTTGTTTGTTAGTTGGACATATATTTTTCCTATCTGTATTTTGTTTCTGCCTTCTGCCTGTTTTTCTGGTGTGTTTCTTGTGTTGCTGTAATGTCAGCTCTTACCCTTCTGACACAAAAAACTGAATGTGTCACTGTCCATCCATATGAGACTGTTCTCCTAGAAGAACAACAGCATCAGTAGTTTCAGCAAATGCCCCGTAACATCTGTTTACTTTCAAGTGACAGCACCCTCCAGCGGCTGTAGGAATTATTACGAGAGCAAAGGGGGAAGTCAGGTGACGACTTCCGTCTTTGGAAATTTGCTGACACAACTGATGGAAGTATAGTGTTGTAGCAATGTTGATGTACTGAGTTAACGTTCCCTGAGCTTCCTGTTTACATAAACCCTAGGTCAAGAAACAGTCCTGCAGGACTCACATTGATGAGCCAAGGGGTTGTTATTGCCAATTGGTGAGAAACCCAGTGCTGGAGCTGAAACTTATCAGAGGACACGTCCCAGCAACAATCTGATAAAAGACATCACCCGACAGTTCAGAGGGATGCTTCACAATCCATCAGGAGTAAGGATAAAGTAAAACACTGAGTAGCCGGCCCGAGATGTCAGGATCTTCGAAAGTGTGTGAACGTTATATACAGTCTGTCCATAAATAAATACATATGTAAAGTCAAGATGTAAATGTACATATACAAATATGAATTACAACTCTTTGACTCAGGAAAGAAAGAACAAAGGAATTGATCATGTAATGCATAATTATATAATATATATATACGTATATACATCAATATATATATATATATATATATATATTTATGCTGTATAGTGTGCTTAGTTAACACAATTGGAAAAATATGGAACTTTGAGTTAATATTCAGATTTTGATGTTGGAACAATATAAACTAAGACGAAGCATTTACACAAACCCGCAAATTTTTGAAAAAGATACAAATAAATTGTTTGTGTTGATTCTTTTAAAGGGTAATAATAACAACAACAATAATAATAATAATAATAATAATAATAACAATAATAATAATATATAGTCATTTTATGTGTAAGCTCACCGGTTGTAAGATGAAGATGCTGTAGATGATTATTGTTTATGTGTTAGTGATTCCCCCACTCTATCAGATAGGGAGGGTGATATCATGTGACCCCCTAAAAAGGGACTAGTTTGTTTTGGGTATTTTTCTTTTACTTCCCAACAAAGAGCTGAATGGTGCAATAATTTAATTTAAGGTTTTCATTCACCTGATGATTATTTTTGTTTCGACAAATGAAGTCTGGTCTAACCACCATATTCATGGATTTAGTCTTCATTGCATTTATTCATTCCGAGTTGAATAGTTGTGTGAGACGTTTTTAGCTCAATAAGCCTTTCATTGATAAAGAAGTCGATTATGCGGTTTGTGTGTATTAAGTATTCACTTCATCAAGGTCACTTTTTACGAGTCAAGGGTTTACGTAATCTCCAGATTGAGACAGAATTACTCAATTGTCCCTTTTCGAGGGGTGGTGCCCTGAGGGGAATTAATGTAGGTTAAATTCCGTTAATCACTGTAAATCTGATGCTTTCTGAGAGCCTGAAGTTCAGTGTCATCACCCTATTTCATGTTTTGTACCAATTAATTTATTTCAGCTACGTAAATAGGTTCCCCAATTAATTTTTTTTCTTCTTTTTTTTCTAGTTTTATTTCTTTATTTATTCAGGAACATTTCACTGAGAGGAAGCCTTTTCAAGCCTTTTGTTCTGATCACATTCGAAAACATTCAGACCTGGAACCTGGCCCACAGTCTGATCTGCCGGCCACTGAGCAGCTCCACTGGAACAGTTGTAGCCTTGCTCAAGGGCACCTCTATAAATACTAAAACTAGAAGGGCACACAGAGAGCCCAGACCATCTGCCCTGTGATTCGGATCCACTCCAAAGTGTAGTGGGTTCTTTTCTGGCCCATGCTACAACCTTTCACCAAGTTTTATGAAAATTGGACAAGGAGTTTTTCCATAATCCTGCCGACAAACAGAGACAGAACTAAAAACACGAGTGCCAGTTTTTGTACAACCTACAAGGTGAAATTGACTAGTTTATACAAAGATTAAGTATTGACATTTCAGTTTCAAATGAATTAAAAACTAAAATGAAGATTGAACATGCTTGTTTAACAGGGTTTACTCCACCTCTGCAAAAGCCAGTCCTCTGCTGCACTCATTCTTGATGTATCTTTGTAACAGTTTATTTCCATACATTGCCTTTACCCCTACAATGCATGTTCCAGTGGGACAGAATTAGCATGTGGGAGAGATTTTAATGCATCAACTGTATGCATTTAAAGTGGTCCCAGAGCAGCCTGTGGTGCCTGCAGCACAGCGATGCAGGTTGTTTAATACAGCAATGCTTCGTGCAGGGCAAACTGGTTAATTCACGTAGAAGCAGAATGCGGCTTTTAATTGCTGCTTTTTGTTTTTCGAGAAGTATTTCTCAACTTTTAGTTGACTTAATGTGCATCAAAGTTAAGAAGTCACAGACAGTATCATGTGTCAACACTGGCTGCTTCATTTATTCATGGTTATCATTGCTCTAGGTGGCAGGTGTATATAAAAACAATCATAATCACTGTTGTCATTGAGACAATGAGTGTTTCTTAGAATCAAGACCACATGTCGGCCTCTCTACTCTTCCCATCTATATTTAGATTTTCTGAAGAGAAATATGAGTTGTTTCAGTGGCCTCTGACTCCTTCTATTGCCACTGTGAAAGAACACAACACCGGTCTGGTGTCTGTGATCTTATATATTTTTGTTATTGTCATCAAATCCCATGTGCAGAGCCAAACCAACAATGACTTGATCTACTAAGTATTGTGTGTGTATCAAAGCCTGATATATCTTCTTCCTCTGTGCCATAGAGCTCCATTGTTCTCCAAAAACTATTAAACACACATCACACAGACATTTTCCTTCATTATCATGAGCTGTCACTGCATTGCTGACATATATGTTTTTTTGTTTGCAGCTTAGAGCAAGGCATTGTAGTGCTTTTCGAACTGGGTGCTTTTGTATTTTGCACAATTTATCTAACATTTGAACATGTTTGTGGGAGAAATAGGAGAAACTTGTTAGCAGCGGTGAATATCTGGGTTTATTCCCAAACACAATCAACACAAGTTACTTTCACTAAGCAAAACAACTGTCCATTATCCATCTACAGCCGTTCTGTACTTCTACTACTGGAATTTGGCAGCAAAAAAAGCCATCAGCAGTCGTTTTGTGCGGCCGGGGAAAACAGAGCTGCCTGCTGCAGGAACGGCCAGCGACATCTAGAGGCAGCGAGCGCCTTCTGTTACTGCATTCACTTGCACTCAGACCTTTGAGTTTCGCTGTTGTACATTTCTGACTAACTACAACTTTTCAAACATATTGTTATTCAATTGTCCAAAACTGGGGTGGCAAGGCATTTTGAACAGCTACAGAATCTTATATTTATGAAAATTAGAAGAAATGCCATTTTACCTACAATCAGTGTTTACATCATTACTTGACATCAGACTGTGTGGTATGTCATGGTGTACTGACACACCCTGGATCACACTTTTACATAACTGCAGTAGGTGAAAAGTTAAGCCACAGGAGCAAGTAAGAAACAATATTTTCAGCTGCTAAATTGAATTGTAAATCCAACTTCATTTATGGCAGAAAATCACAGTTTTCCCTTGAAAAGAATAATAACTATTAAAATACACATCAAACCTCTCTTTAAGTACATCCCCTGTTAAAGGTCCAACACTTCTGAGCCACCTGCTCCAAAGAGATAGAGGCAGTACTTCACCTCTAAACTGGCTCCATACTATCCCTAATCATCAAAACCTTCAGTTATTAAAAAACAACAACTATAGTATGTTAACTGTTTATATTTTAGTTGTAGTAGTTTGTTATATTTATTGTATTTGAAGTTTTAGTGATTCTATTGTTGTCTTTATATTGTGTATTGTATTCTACAGCTATAGATCTCTCTCTTCTAGTGTTTACTGTGTATTTGTTACTCCTGTGTCTGTCTGTCTGTCTGTCAGTGAGACTGCTGAGTCGGTCTAAATATCTCTGCTAACTTATAATCTTCACGTGGTTCTTAGATATGTGTGTTTGCTGTGTGACTGGGGGCTGTACGCTCCGTGTAATGACTCGTGTTTTTGTTTCGTCTTCCGCGCCGACATAGTACTGCTTCCCTGAGGGGAGCGTGCAACGGCTCCGGGGGCTCGGATTCAGCCGGTGAATATCTGATGGAGTTCTGGGTCTCACCTGTGTAACGGCAGCAACAGAACGTTTGACGTTCTGGCGGGGAGTCGGCTGCATCAGAGCTATCTGCTGACTGCTAACAGAAGATCTGTTCACCTCCCAGCCGCTGCACGCTCTACTCCCAGAGAAGCAGGCTCCCGCCGGCGGTAAGGACGAGGCGAGGCTGCGAGTCGTTTTCTCGTTTCATAATATCAACACTGTTACCGCTTCACATTCTGTTGATCATTTTATTTCATTTGTTT
This sequence comes from Bovichtus variegatus, assembly GCA_943593645.1. Classification (NCBI taxonomy): domain Eukaryota; kingdom Metazoa; phylum Chordata; class Actinopteri; order Perciformes; family Bovichtidae; genus Bovichtus; species Bovichtus variegatus. The sequence goes on along the minus strand of CALSCE010009312.1, from coordinate 483,124 downwards.
TAATGTTTTAAATTGAACTTCTGGCATATCTTACACATTGAACCTTTAAGGGTGAATTGTAAGGACCACATTCTCTGAACCACCTGCTAAGCATTTTCATGAACTAAGAGGCAATTAATAGAGAGGACAGTTGCCAAAAAAGCTTGTTTTGCAGTGAAATAGAGTCTGGTGATACTGTATCCACTGGAGAGCAGCTCATCCTCATCCCCTCACCGCTGCTCCACAGTCTGCAAGGGGATATCTTATCTGAACTATGAGGATACCGCCCAACAGAGCACAGCTCCGCATTCAACTAATTCAAAATTAACCAGGTCACTGTTTTATTTTGTGATGCTGAAGAAAAGGGAAGGTTGGAAAGGTTCTTTTTGTGCACTTACAAGGAAAGAAAGAAGTTGACATTTGAAATCCAAATTCCAACTGTAAAGGATGTGAATGATAAGTAAGACATAGAGCTAAACATGATTATTGAAAATCTAGAAGAGGGCAAAGACATGTACTGTGAACTATGGAAAATAGTGGTTGCCCACAGCTAAAAAGGGAATGACAAGCTGAGATCACCGCGATAATGCTCACAGTCTGGGAAAAAGCAGCTGCTTTCTTTACAGTGCAGCAGGCAGTGTAGAGCAGGCGGTCTCCAGCACTGTCAGCCCTCGTTTATACAATCTCTGATCGCTTCACATTAGCACCTAAAAGTCACCATGGGATGAGTGCTCACATCACAACTGAGAATTGGCTGTTCATTTGTCCCTCTGTCAGGGGCATGATGCCTTTTTGTTTTTCTCAGTCTGCTTACTCATTGATCGCTGCAGGGTTCAGTGTCAACTCATGTTAGTGGGAAGTCACTTTTATTGTGGAACACACTTTTGACTCCTTTTTGACTCACTCTTCACTTCACGCTGGGAGTTTGGACAGCCAAAGGTTGTCATTATTCTGCCCACTGTACAAAAAAATTATGAAGTTAACATGGAATTTAAAAACTGCCATCGAGTCAATAAAAAATAAATATCACCAGCAATGTCAGTCAGTCCACCACTTTGGTTCAGGTGGAAATATCCCAAGAGCTACTGGATTGATTACCATGAACTTTTGTATAAACATCCCTGGTCTCAGAGGATGAACCTGAATGACTTTCAGTCATGTAAAACACTGTTGATCTTCTGACTTTTCCTCTAGCACCACCATGAGGTTTGTGCTTTAGAGTGAAATATCTCCAGAATCATTAGATGGATTTCAATGGAATTTGTACAAATGCATGCTCATCTCAGGATGACATGTAATAATACTGCTTTGGTGATCCTTTTTCCCCCCTGTAGCACAATCATCAGGAATGAATCCAAATTGTAATTTGTTTATGGTTAATGACTAATACCTGCAAAACTAATGACATTCCCATCAGTCTCAGCTGTGCTTTGTTTCTAGTGCTATTTAACAAATATTAGCATGCTAGTACGCTAAACTACGATGAACATGGTAAACATTATACCTGCTAAACTTCAAGATGTTAGCACCACTTTGGTCATATTAGCATGCTGACGTTAGCATTTAGCTCAAACTACCTCTGTATAGACTTTTAGTCTAAATTAGTTTTCATGGATAATTACAATAAGTAAATAGGCTAGACCTAATAAAATGTAAAATATTAAAAATTATTTATTTGTATAATTCATTATTTGTATTTAACTAATGTTTATATGAAGTTTAAATTCCAAATTGGTTTAAAATTTTAAATTTAAAACCTAAAGCCGCACAAATCAGCTGAAGATGCAATGTCTGACATATTGCCTCATAAAGTTGTTGTGTCTAGCATTGCTCTCTAAATATCGAGCAGACACAAAGCAGCATTTGCTTTCATTTGAAGTCGTGTTTGTGTTCATCTGATCAATGTGAGTCCAATGCTCTTTTAGCTCTGGTTTGTTCACCAACTCCTCACAACTCTTTAGCTGCCAAATGCTCCACTATGTTCACCAGCTAGTCTCTCACTGTGTCTGTGCGCTGTTTGTTTTTGTTAGTACAGTGGATTTTCAGAGCTTTTTCCATTGAAAAGTACTTCCTGCTGTTTCTTTGAATGACACTGATGAGAGTGAACAGTAAGGTTGAGGGACATAAAACCAAACTGAGCCAAAAGACAATAAAAGCTCCGTCGAGTTTAGAGGAACGGCAGAGTTGTTGAGGATTCTCTGTGGGTTTACTACTCAAAAAGTTAGTTTGTAATAAGTGTCACTTAAATAGTGAATATCCAACCAAATCCAACTACTGTAGACGTTTAAAACACAATTGGGGAAATATATTAGTACAATATAAATGTAATTTCTAGGGTTGCACCCTCTCCCTCACCCTACTGGGTCACATTCTTATCCAGTGACAGCAACTGCATAACAGTTCCACAATGATCTACATTCTGCTTTGTCTAGCTCTTTTCAAATTAGTGTTACAATTAAATTAATTTCAATCTAAGTTTTCTTTTCACTTTGCTTGTTTCAATGCAAACATAATAAAGCCTGTAATCATCAGAGGCAGTTGAAAGCACCTCAAAATAATTAGCCACAGTTATTGAATTAAGAGACCGGGGTTGTCATCACTGTGGCTTTACTAAAAGGGCATGATTTTGTTAGCAAGCTGAAATTGTGCCAATAATTACATTAATTTACAAAATAAATGTACGAGAACAGAAGTACTGACTGAATTGTCCTGTGTTAAAAAGAGAGTGCGAGTGAGAAAGAAATAAGAAATTATGGGGAAACATGGAGGTCAGTGATTGGGTCTTGATATGACATATTTTTTTCTACCTTTCTTGGCCATGCACATGGTTGCACATGGTTGTAAGGTAAGGTAGCAACAGCTAATGTTTAATAAAATGACCAATACGGACACAGTTTAGCTGGTGTCATCAGTGGCATTTTAGGTGAAAGAAATGCCTTTGGACTGATGCAAAATCAGAATACAGTTTTACATTATGTGCTGTTTCCCACCCAGTTTAATACAGGTGATTATCCAACTAGGCACATATCTGTTCTCCTCAACTTGCTGTTATAGTGCTCCATACCCCGTTTGTATGCACTGTTAATTTGGGTTTACTCTGCCAGGTACGCCCAATGGTCCTGTTGCTTTCATGTTTGGTAATCCCATATTTTCAATTCAACCTCCAATCTTGATATCAAATGTTAACTCATTTGAGGTTCTTGTATATAAAAAAAAAAATTATCTCCATCAACTATAAATAACTTTGTCCAGGGCGACAGACTCCACCTTGTGGTACTCTGTATACTGCCTGGCCCTTATTCACAATTTTTTGAAGTATTTGGAGATTACATCTCAGACCTTGTTACTTATTATGATGATATTTTATTAGTTGGGGATTTCAATATTTCAAATAAAATCAAATCAAGTTTATTTATATAGCCCAATATCACAAATGACACATTTGTCTCAGTGGGCTTTACAGACTGTACAGGATACGACACCCTCTGTCCTTAGACCCTCGCACTGCACAAGGAAAAACTCCCTAAAAGAAACCTCACAATTAAAGGGGAAGCATGTTCTAAACCTCAGGGAGAGACTGAGGAGGGACGCTCTCCCAGGATGCACAGACTGCAATAGATGTTGTGTGTACAGAATAAACAACATAGTTAAAAATACAGCATAGAGAATCCATGTGACAGATATGATAATGTGATCGTATATTAAAAAAGATATTTCAATATTCACCAGAATAAGACCTTCGATTCTCTAAGTAAGATGTTTGGATCTGGATCTAGGTCCTTCAGGAGATTCAGCCTCTCCCTTTGTCTCTCTCCCTCTGTGTATTTGTTCTTTTATCCTACCTGCGTGAATCCCTCCAGCCATCCTTATTGTCCATACTGTGATTTTACATTGGTCTCTTCAGTACACATAACATCTATTTCCTGTTTGTCCTGGCAGAGGGATCCCTGCTCTTCCTAAGGGTATCTTCTTCAATATCTGAATCAAGGCTCTGTGGGACAGAGGGTGTTGTGTGCTGTACAGATTGTAAAACCCCTTGAAGCACATTTGTGATTTGTGATATTGGGCTATATAAATTAAATTGATTTGACTTGACTGCATTCATTAGGAGTTTGTTGGCCCTTCATGGAGGGGCCCCATCACACCAAAATGTCTTTTACACAATAAATATCCAATGCTTACTTTAAAATAATATTAATTAAGGCATTTGCAACAAAGGTCTTTGGCCAGACTCCAACTAGAGATAGTGTGGTTGATAGTCACCGCTTAACCCCAAGGCCATCAGGAAGCCCCAACATAACGCTTTCTGTGACTTGACAGGAGTGAACTCACATAAACTGTAAACACTACACTACATAACTCAATAAGTGACACATGGTCTAGTCCTGATTGATTTTCAGTTCAGTCCTGATCTTGAGCTTGGTCCAGACTTTGTGGAGCCCCACTGTAGTCAAAGCTTTCAACACCCCTAGCAATCACTTTTGATGGTTTTGCTTATCTGTACTGTACCTTCTGATTTACTGCATCCTTAAAAATAAGGTTGGATCATATTGAGCATCCACCTTGTTCAAAGGGGATCTACACTGTAGGTTTCTTCAAAAGTTGTCCATACCCTAAGTCTATCCTGTACATCATTTAATTCCTGCAGACTAGCAGTTTGCAATGGGAATATGGGGGTCAAGGTAGAAGGCTTCAGGCGTGAGAGCTGCTTTTCCACAGAATTATAATAGAAGATGTTTTCTTTTTTAAAGAAGTGCAACAGTGTGAAGCACACCAAATTACCACAAAGACATCTACAGAATCAATCCACGAGTCTCTTTCCACACAGAAGTTGGTTCAGTATTAATTAAAAAAATTATTGTGCTCATACCTCTCACACATGATGCTGTTTGGAGCCTTAATATGGTCAGAAAGCCTTAATAACCTTTAGATTTCATATCATTTCATTTCATTTATAAATGATGACAAACAAACCTTTTTTTTCAAAAAAAACAAAAATTTGTGTCAAACACAATTTGACGAAGGACCACTCTGGGAAATGAGAATCATATTAATGGTCAGACATACATAGTTTATTGATACGCTTTCATTTAATTGAAGAAAAAAAAAATTGGTCGACAAAAACATAGATTGACCTATTTCCAGACACTCAACATCTTTTGTTTGATGCAAGTACTTCAGTTACTTCTGCAAGTACATCAGTTCTTCTTCTGCTGCAACTAGGCAGGCAGAAAATGCATTGAGAACCTACATTTTTATGTGGGGTGGATCACAATTTCAAAGGGGTCGGATTTGGCCTTGAGTTTGATATATGTGATTTACCTGCTGTCAGTCAAACATTACATTAACATGGCTGTGCACATAACAGTGAAGAGTAAACACCTACACATCTGTGAGATACATTGGCACTAAAAATCCAACACTGAGAAGTTCACTCTGTTAAGATCGGGTCAGTACAGTGAAAGCCAACCAAACCAACTGAACACAGCAATCTGTTAGTCTTAGTCCTTATCAGTATGTACTTCCTGTGAAGTTGAGTTTTACTCTTTATGCCTATTTACTATTTTTAGCGGCGGATTAATCCACATTTCGTGCTCAACAAACAAATGCCCTCCTGCCCTCAACCAGTACCAACTTATCTTCAACCACCGAAACCTTAAAAACAGCTGCAACACCTAAATTATATCTAGCAGGCGTAGTATTTTCTCTGTGTTGCCTGTCTGTTTGTGTGGGTGTGCCTTAGTGTTAAATTCTAGTTTAACTTAACGAAGATTATGTCCATGCCTGACCTGTTTTCTCTCTCCTCCTACAGTGCTCCTGCCTCTCCAGTCACTCCTGCCCGCTTCAGCCATCTCTGCCACATTTATCCTGCTCCCAGGCAATAAAACTGTTTTGTCCAACTCGAACTATTAGTCCCCTATGTCTGTGCCCTGCGCTTGGGTCCACCTGCAACAAAAGCTGAGTCTTAACATATGTACTAAAATCCTTTAAAGTCGCTGTAATAAAACCTCTACTTAAAAAGCCCAGTCTTGATCCAGAGGATTTAACCAACTATAAGCCGATATCAAACTTTCCATTTCTCTCTAAGATCCTTGAGAAAGCAGTCGCAAAACAGTTGTGTGATTTTTTTACATAATAGTTTATTTGAGGATTTTCAATCTGGATTTAGACTTCATCATAGCACAGAGACGGCTCTGGTGAACGTTACCAATGAGCTTCTACTGGCATCAGACAAAGGACCTGTCTCTGTTCTTGTCTTGTTAGACCTCAGTGCTGCTTTTGACACTATTGACCAGGACATTCTGCTGCAGAGACTGGAACATTTCATTGGCATAGCAGGAACCGCACTGAACTGGTATAAGTTATTTATCTGAGTGATCTCAGTTTGTACGTGTTAACGATGAATCCTCCACGCAAGCCAAAGTCAGTCATGGAGTCCCGCAAGGTTCTGTACTTGGACCTATTCTATTCACCTTATATATGCTTCCTTTAGGCAATATTATAAGGAACCACTCCATAAACTTTCATTGTTATGCTGATGATACCCAATTATATCTATCAATCAAGCCAGATGAAACTAATCAATTATCTAAACTTCAAGCCTGTCTTAAGGACATAACAACTTGGATGTTCTTTAACTTTTTGATGTTAAACACCGACAAAACTGAAGTTATTATACTTGGCCCCAAACGCCTCCGAAACGTATTGTCTAATGACATAGTAACTCTGGATGGCATTAACTTGGCCTCCAGCATAACCGTAAGGAATCTCAGCGTTATCTTTGATCAGGATATGTCTTTTAACTCCCACATAAAACACATTTCAAGGACTGCCTTATTTCATCTATATGTAACATTGTAAAAATATGGCACATCCTGTCTCAAAAAGATGCAGAAAAACTAGTCCTTGCATTTGTTACTTTAAGGCTGAATTACTGCAACTCCTTATTATCTGGTTGTCCCAAGTGCTGCAGCACAAGTACTGACAAGAACTTATTAAAATGTATTACTCCTGTATTAGCTGTTCTGCACTGGCTACCGGTAAAATCCAGAATATAATTTTAAATCCTTCTCCTGACCTATAAAGCCATTAATGGCGCTCCCAGAGTGCAGGGTTACTTGTGGTTCCTAGAGTCTCTAAAAGTACAATGGGAGCCAGAGCCTTCTGCTATCAAGCTCCTCTATTGTGGAACCAGCTTCCAGTGTGTGTTCAGGAGGCACCCTCTCCACATTTAAGAGCAGGCTAAAGACTTTCCTCTTTGATAAAGCTTATAGTTAGGGCTGGCTCAGGCTTGTCTTAGACCAGCCCGTAGTTATACTGCCGGGGGACTTACTATCAAGGGTGAGAGAACGAGGAGGACCCAAACACAGATAACCGAAGGCGAGTTAAACAAAAAGAGCTTTATTAAAAAGATTACAAAAAAAAAATAAAACACTACAGACAGGCAAAAAACTGAAAACACAAACCATGAAAGGAACGAGGGAACATGAGGAAACACGGGGGGGAAACACAGGGATCAAAAACATGGTAGTTTGACATAGCGGCAAACCGGGTAGGGATCAGGCGAAGACGGAGTCAGGTCACGGAAACAGGATTGAGGAAGCTGGGGACTCAGGGACTCAGGGACTCAGGGACTCAGGGACTCAGGGACTCAGGGACTCAGGGACTCAGGGACTCAGGGACTCA